>JANHFN010006027.1:40809-52721 GCA_032468175.1 Toxicocalamus goodenoughensis | reverse complement strand
GCCAGCTGCCTACAATTTGGCAGTTCAAATCCCACCAGGCTCAAGGTTGACTCAGCCTTCCATCCTTCCGAGGTGGGAAAAATGAAGACCCAAATTGATGGGGGCAATATCCTGACTCTGGAAACCGCTTAGAGAGGGCTGTAAAGCACTATAAAGCAGTATATAAGTCTAAGTGCTATTGCTATTTATGACGGGAGTTGAGTTCTGAACATTGAATTCTACACATCGTAAAGCCTGATGAATTTGAGGGAGCTACCTGCTGCTTCTGGGAACCTATCAAGTAATTTAAAATTCACTGGCAAGACATCAGCTGCTGTAACACCTGTATTATAGGACCAGGTGTTTTGAAATGAGTTCTATAAAACACTTTTACAGAAAATGAAAACATTATAAGGTCAGCTCAGGACAAGATGGGATAATACAGTGGAAAAGAAACTGAAACTTGCAGTATCACCCATCATGTAACTAAGACCTTGGGAAAGCAGCAGTTGCAATGGTCTTAAACAAGCATTCCTTGGTTTGTAGCTCTTCTTTTAGGAGCAATATTTCAATTCATGTGAGTCCAAATCCATCCCTTGCAGATAATAAATTAATATTTCCATGGAGTGGCCTTATATACATATGTCGTGATGGTAGATAAAAAGTGAGGGCTTTAAAAAAAATGTGCCAAAGTTCTACAATAAAGCATTACTTATGATATCATACTTAGTTTTAATATTGTAAGTATCCATATTTTCTGAAAGATATGGGAATGGACTGCAGAGAAAATTGCAATGGAATAACAAATAACAAATTTAAGAAGCAACTTGGAACTAAGAAGAAATTTCCTGACAGAACAATTAATCAGTGGAACAGCTTGCCTCCAGCGAGTGCTCCAACACTGGAAGTTTTAAAGAAGAGATAAGACTACTAGAAGATCTCTCTTCCAACTCTGTTATTCTGTTATCCTACCATTCAAAATTATAACGGCACTGAAAAAAGTGACTTCTGGTCCCAACTGCAGTTGTCAGTTGAGGCCTATTGGCACCACAAAGAGGCTATTAACCTAGTAACAGAGGGAGTCAATAGTGGTCCCAATTATATTACTATAGCTCTACGAACCTTTGTCCCATCTTGTGCCTGGAATTGCAAAAGTAGAATATATTGGCAGACTGGTTGTATATAATGCTAATGATCTCCACCGGTTTTACTGGCTCAAATATGGCAAGGGTTACCTTTACTACCTTTAAACAAAGAAAGTGGTTCATATAAAGTGGATTTTATTTTGGGCATCATTGTTTGTCTGGAAATAATTTGTATGCATATTAATCTTAATCAAATTGGGCAGGTGCTTATGTGGCATCCAGATGAACAGGAAGTTAGCACAAATAGTGTACTGCTGAGTGAATTCAATGGGAAAAAAATAACCCAAATGCAGAGGTCAGAGAATGTTGACAGTTTGCAAAAAAACATAAGTGATCAGGGCATTGGAACTTATTGTATTTTGAATCCCACTCCAGTTCAACTCAAGCATGTGATCACTTTCTGAGTAATAATATACTTTAAGCCAGGAGTTTACCCATCTCTTTCCAGCTAAAGGTCATCTATGCTGGAAGTATATTCCAAAAAGCAGTTGTAAGCCAAGACAAAAACTAAACATGGTTGAATTGAATTATAGCTTCTGCAATTTCTCCCTATATTTTCAACAATTTTCTCTTCCATTTTGTTAAAAATTACAATTTGCAGAGGGAGTACTTTTGGGCCTAATCTGTGGGCAGCAGTTACTTGAAGTTCAATGGGATTTTTATCTATGTGACCATCAAAACTTCATGGTTATTGGACAAATATCAATGTGTTCATGCAGAAATAAATGAAAGACTCCAGAAAGCATTTTGCTTTGTTTCAGAAAGTGTGATTCAATGTTTGCAGAAGGCCTATTCACAGAATTAAAATCATTAGAAAGATCCATTAAAGCTTCATACAACTTCATACCAAGTTGTAAACATGTGTATACTGTTGCATGACATAACAAAAGAAAACATTTTAGTAATGTTATTCTACCTGCTAATTCTTTGTGGATTAATTGGTCCATTGCATAATGAATCTGGACAGAGATTACAGGAAGACAAAAATATATTTATACTGACATCATCTGTTTTTTTTCCCCTAAAGTAGGTTGAAAATCTGTTGATCAGCAAATGTTGTTGTTTGTATTAGCACTTATAAACATTAGAATGAGAAAAGTAGCACGCTCACGAATTTTTAAATGTTCTTGGTTTATGAAATGTATAGGCGATAAACTTTGATTTGTGATTTTGAGATGGTCATAATTTCAGGTTTCAAATTGTAAACCCGTGAGACTGATTTAGGAAAACTGTAAGTATTGAATGTGATGCAAACTAGTATTCATGACTTCTAATGGTACTTTAAAAATAAATGATGAGCCACTAAAGGCTGGTGAGTGGAGAAAGGAGGAAATCAGGGCCAGTTCTAGGTTACACTGAATAGACACTGGCCAGGGTGCCAAAGCTTAGGAGGTGCAAAGATCAACCCTCCTTTCAAATGATTCCAAAAATGGAAATTTTTGCATTGTCGGGGAGGAGTGCCATCATTCAATGTGGCTGAGGAGGTGTCAGATACTCTTGAGCTGATAATGGAGGAGGCAGTATAGATTCTCTTTTGTTTCAGTGTTACTTTTGGTTTCTCCTGCCACTAAATGCTCCTAAATGACTCTACCACCTGCTTCTTGGACTGATTGTGAGTCTCCGTTCTTGATTTGGGATCTACTCTAAATTTTATGCCCATTTACAGCATATTGATTGGACTGCTTATATATGGGTCCAGATTCTGTTTGGCTTTTATCTTAATTTTCCTTGTAAACTTCATATCCACACTGAAATTCTATTTGTGCTACAGCCAAAACTTCTGCATTTCTGGGATTCTGCACGATATTTTTCATGCTTACAGCGAACTATAAAATTTACAATAGTTTTTCATCCCCATCCAGAAGATTCCAAAGCAATACATAAAAGAGTGAATACAGCTTTCCTCATAACCATGTAATAAAAACAATAAAAACAATATGTGACTATTGACTCTGAAACAAAAGTTGTGGGTTTTTGTTTTTTGTTTTTTTACCAAAAGGCAAGCCAAATACACCAAGGCCTAAGGGGAAAAATGGAGAGTCATACAGAAGAATCAAAACTCTTTAAATACTTAGACATTATTTTCCAATGTTCTTCTGGAGGAAATAAACACTGTCGTTGTTTGGTCCCACAAGATAACTAATTCCAATTCTGTTATTTTGCTGGCAATAGAGGTGATAATTATGTCTCTGCTGCTATGAATATCTATAAGACTAAAATGATGAACTTCTTGTTTTACAAATTACAAATTTGTACTTTTCAAGAGTTAATATCTCTTAGAGTTGTCCAATCCAAGTTTTTAAGATCCATACTCTGCACTCCTTTGTATGCATTAAACTCTTGCTGTGCTTGGAATCTTGGCTGGTTCCTCTTGTGGCCTGTTAAGACTTCATTATCTTAGATTCTGGTCCAAATTGGTTTTTTGCCTGGAATTATATGCCTTGTTGACACTGTTGGATAGCTGTATGAAGAAAGGATTTAAATTTATATTGTAGTAGGTATGATCTCTCACCCCAATATCTGGTGTTTTTGTTTCCTGAGGTCAGATGAAGCCAATTTTGAATTGGAACAACCAATCTTCCAATGTTCCAAATTTGATCCTCCACTTTTCTTTAGCTACACCTCTTTAGCCAAGAATCTGCAGTTCATTATTTTTGAGAAAAGCTACCTACCTACCTACTACCTAACTTCAGCTATCTATCTAACCAACATCTTGCATTTGTGGTGCTAGAGAACTTTCTTGCCTTCAGCGTTATTTTCTGGAAGCGTTACTTCTTAGACTAGAAGGAGAACTTTGAAGATGAGGTCCAAACACATCCCTGCCGGCTGGATGCCATTAAGATATTCGGACCAGATGATTTCCCCTGAGGTTAAACTTTGTCTGTCAGACTAGACTATGAGAAAGTGTTAACTCTTTTTCTGGAGAAGTAGCTAAGATCTGTACTATTACTTTCACTCCTCAAGAGACAAGGTTCTTCGGCCTTCCAAATAACACATCTATGTGTTTCAAACCATGGTAAAGCCCAATCCATTTTAGCACATATTTGCCAGGGTTTATATCTTTTAGTCCTTTTGTGTTTTATATTGAACATATGTGTGGTATAGTGGTTAAGGTACAGTAATCGAAGTACAGGGGTTTCTGCAAAAGGGAGATCCAAGAGTCAAGTTCAAGGCCACAACTTGATAATTGATACCTTGACTCCTTTTTAAAGTACCATGTTAGAAAGGGCATCCAAAATTTTGTCTTTTTTCCCCCTTCCACTTGCAGATGCCTTGCCCTGGTTCAAATTATACCCAACCCCAGAACTCACTGAGCAATTTTAAACCAGAGACTCTTACCATATCATGTTGTTGGAGGAAAGATAGAAGCAGGGAGTGATATGCACACCGACTTTTGTTTTTCAGTGAAAGGTGGGATCAGACAAGCCATCAAATAAATAAAATGTATTCTTTGATTCATTTTATGATGCAGATTGTTGGTCCTACTGTAACTAAACTCTAAGTAACTTAAAATGACCATTACAGAATATAGAAAAGAATTAAGCAGCCTGAACACAAGACTGTTTATCTGAGGTCTGTTTATCCCTGTGTTCGTAGTATTTTAAAGTACAGGCTGTCCTTGACTTAGGACCACCATTGAGCCCAACATTTAGGTTGCTGAGTGAAACATTTGTCAATTTTGTCCCATTTTACCTTTCTTGCCACAATTGTAACACCATTGTTAAATGAATCTGGTTTCCCCATTGACTTTTCTTGTGAGAAGGTCGCAAAAGGTGACTCCCTGGGACACCACATCCGTCATAAATATGAGTCAGTTGCCAAGCATCCAAATTTTGATCATATGACCATGGAGATACTGCAACGTTCATAAGTGTGATAAACGGTCATAAGCCACTTTTTTCAGTGCTGTTGTAACTTTGAACAGTCATTAAATAAACTGTCATAAGTCGAGGACTACCTGTATGTCACCAGAATGGCGAGAAGCTTTTATAATTGCTGTAATGTTCGAGTAAGGCTCCTGTTCCCCACAATTTCCCTTCAGCTTCAAGTGTTCGGTTTAATCCCCCTCACTATATCAAAAATCTAAAGAATCTGCAGTTCATTATTTTTGATAACAGCTTTCCAAATAAGACGAGGCATTTGGCTGCCTCGGAGAAGGGAGAACTGATATCCTTTCCTAACATGGCACAAATCCATCCCCAAATTGGTAAATGTTAGTCTTGTTTTCGAATCCCGGTTCCAGAGGGAGTGAAAAGTGTGGTCGCCTTGCTGGTGTGTGCTCCAGGAAATTAAGATTTGGGTGAGGTGGCTGAGGTTACTTTTAAAGGATTTAAATAATGGGATCATGCTCTGTCTTGGAAGGGAAGGGATGGTCTGTTTTATTTTTTAAGTTAGAATTTCATGGAATTTCAAATGTAATATATGTGTATCTGGAGAAGTGGAAACCAACCCAGGCACTTCAATATTTGGATGATTTAATGATCATTTGTGCTCAAGTATGTTGCAGGTAAAACGGTAATTTGATCGAAGACTTCCAGTTTCCCAAATATTGTGGATGAAAGGAGATAATATTTAATTTTGCAGACATGCTGATTCCTGTCTCCAGCTTAAAAAAAATAATTATACAGATATGAAATTGAAATTATTTGGAAAAGGAATGATGGAAATAATATAACTGATTCCTGTAGTAAAGGAGCAGATTGTAAACAAATGGATGAACAAACAAACAAACAAAATCAATGGAGCCAATCCCCAATAAGCTGCCATCCCCAATGAGAGTAACTGTTGAAAGGTGCCCAGGGGTCATTTGCCTCTGCAGAAGCATCTGTAGCCAATGGGGAAGATGCCAAAATGACAAACACCAAGTGTCTCAACACCACAATGCAAGCTCTGCTGTTTTGTACTTCGGCCAAGGGGGACACACCGCATACATTTATGGAAAGGAGCTACCACAATGCCATGATTCGTTTTTCATCTCTTGACTCACCTTGCTCTCCCTCCCTGCCTTGAGTACAACTCACATTGGGCCAGAAGTACCACCTTAACAATTCAATTATATTAGGTTTGTTTAATTTTCATGAAATCTGGGGTTTCTTTTGAAGACAGCTAGGAAGGAGGGAGAGAAGGAGACAGGGAAGAAGGAAGGGATGGAGGGAGGGAGGAAAGAAGGAAGGGAGGGAGAGAGGGAAGAAGTGAGGGAGGGAAGGGGTGGAGGTGGCTACTCACGAGCCCTTTTCAACTCCTGGACTTACCAGCCCCAGAAACTGTCTCAAGAGAATAGATTGGCTTCTCGTCCGTCTTGTAGGAAATGACAGATCTGAAAAGGGGCGAGAAAAGAAAATTATTTTGAGCCACACCGCTTCATCTGTTCCAGTTTCAGGTAGATTTTGTGGCCCGCCAGGTGCCGGCAGAGTTGGCGGCAGACTCGGACAGTGGGGAGTTTGGGGAGGAACCTGGGCCAGTCCTGGAGTCTGGGGAAGGCTCTGGTAGGTGCTCTGCATGGGAGGCAGAGATGGGGCCAGGGCCGTCTGACATTCCCCAGCTGCCTACGGAGTCGGAGATCAGTGGGGAAGAACAACAGCTGGAGCCTGTTCCAGATGCACGTATGCGCAGAGCTGTCAGAAGAGCAGAACAATTAAGGAGCAGGGCCAAACTCAGAAGGAAAGGCACACAGGGATGCTGAATGGCCCCACCCTAGGGAATAAATAGAAGCAAAGGGGGAGTGGTGGTTGCAGGAGACAATTAGTTCATATTTCTTTTGAAAGATTTGCTTCTCAGAGTTCGTGCCTCACAGAGACTCCTTGCCAGGTATTTAATTTGCAGCTTTGTGACTGGAAGCTCTCGGCCTGGCAACTATCCAAGGACTGGTAAGGTCTGTTCTTGCAATTAACCCTTGGAAGGATTATTGCCAGGACTTTTCTGTGTGTGAATGCTATGAATTTACAGTAACTAAATAAAGAGGGTTTTTTCGGGACAAAGAGCCTGTTTCTTGCTTCTGCTAAGCCTGGGTCAGAACAGTAGAATATGTTATGTGTTACATTAAAAAAAAGAATATGTCAATGCTCCACTATTCATTTTAAGACTGTCTTTTCCAGCAGAGACCTATTTATGAAAAAATAAAAATGTAAGAACCCGTTGATTAGCAAGAACTAGAAATAGGTTCTTGCAGGAAATAATATCCTTCAGCTAGTTGTTTCTTATTGTTTGAATTCCACGGGAGTCCTTGGCGCTCTCTGAGCTGGGTTGTTTTCTTGCCGATGCTTCCTGGCCCAAACTATGTAAAATCAGTGCTAATAAAGCACTGACAACGTTACCTAGTTCGGTAATGAAACGTCTGCAAGAAAAACCAACCCAGCTCAGAGGACCAAGGATTCCCTCAGTTCAACTCTGAGCTACCAATATTCAAATGCCAACTGGATACCCGTGCTTTGCTACGAAACTATGTGATCAGGCTTAAATTTTTGGGGAGGAAAATAAGGGGGAAATTTTTTCTGCCTCGGCCTACCAGCATCCATCGGTATTCATCTGGCTAGCCTCCTGTCAGTGTGTGAGAGTTGAGGGCTGTTTGGAAACTGAAACAGTACATGCTGTGTGAGGAGACAGCAAGGAGCCTGGGCGTGGCTTAGCTCAACTGTTCTATACTAAAGCTGCTTGGTGCTATGAAAACTAAAACTGAAACTCCTATCTTCTGCTTGTGTTTTGCATTTGGAAGAGATTTCTTTCCAGGTGGGGAGGGGGAGTAGAACTCCTTAGCATCAGAGCATGTTAATAATAATAATATAAGAAATACTAATGCTCTGAGGGTCAATGCTCTGAAAAATCCTTTCTTAGTGAGCACCTAGAAGCCAAGAGGAACCTACGGGCCAAATTTTAAGTTTGTAGGCTTTACTGTTCTGGAGATTTTGTGATGATGCGTGAGTGGGATTTTGCTTTTATATAGAGAGATTATTTTATTTTAATATTTTAATTTTATTTTACATAATTTTATATTAATTATTTTATTAATTTATTTATTTCCACTTTTATTATAAATAACTCAAGGTGGTAAATATGCATAATATTCATTCATTCCTTCCTTCGTTTCCCACCACAACAACCCTGTGAAGTAGGCTGGTGTGTGAAGGAGAGAGTAATAGAGTCCAAAGTCACCCAGGCGCCTTTCATGCCTAAGGTGGAAGCTCCATCTCCAGCTGATGGGCCCAGTGTTACCTAGATGGGTTTCCTGTCTAAGGCAGGACTAGAACTCCCTGTCACCTGGTGATTGACCCAAAACCACCCAGCTGGCTTTCATGCCTAAGGTGGAACTAGAAGTCACTGTCTCCTAGCGATTGGCTGAAAGTCACCCAGTCAGCTTTCATGTCTTAAAGTGGGACTAGAACTCACTGTGTCCTGATTTCTAATCCAGCATTTTTTTCACCTGCACGAGACAGTGAATTCTAGTTCCACCTTAGCTGTAAAACCCAGCTTGGTTGACTTTGGGCCAATTACCAGGAGATGGTAAGTTCTAGTCCAGTGTTAGACAGCTGGGTGACACTGGGCCAGTCTCTCTCTCTCAGCCCAGCCCGCCTCACAGGGTTGTTGTGGTGAAAATAGGAGGAGGAAGGTGTGTTGGATATGTTTAGCACCTTGATTATTTGTAGAAATAATAAAGGAAGGTTATAATACAATACAATGCAGTTCAGTACAATACAGTAAATACAATAATACACAATATGCAACAACACAACACCCCACAATACAAAACTCAATACAATGCAATACACAATGTGCCACAACACAATGTAGTATACAGTACATTACACAATACAAGTCAATACAATACACAATACGCAACGACACAGCACAGTACACAATAGAAAATGCAATACAATGCAATACACAATGTGCCACCACCCAACACAATATAGTATACAATACAATATACAATACAAGTCAATACAATACACAATATGCAACAACACAGTACAGTACACAATAGAAAACTCAGTACAAAAACAATAATACACAATATGCAACAACACAACACTGTACAAAATACAATCAATATAATACACGATATGCAACAACAAAATACTGTACACAAATACAATATAAAAGTCAATGCAATACACAATATGCAACAACACAATGCAATACACAATACAAAACTGAATACAAAATGCAATCCAATAATACACAATATGCAACACAGAACTGTACAAAATATACAATATGCAATAACAAAATACTGTACACAATACAATATACTGTACAATATAAAAGTCAATCCAATCCAATAATACACAATACACAACAACACAACACTACAAAATACAAAACTCAATACAATACACTACATGCAACAACACAATATTGTACACAATCCAATACAAAACTCAATAAAATACAGTACACAATCCAACACAAAATACAATACAATACAATACAATAATACACAATAGGCAACAATGCAAGTGCACAAAATAGAAAACTCAATCCATTACAATACATAATACAGAACAACACAACTGTACACCGTACAATACGCAATACAAAACTGAATAAAATACACAATAAAATACCAAATACAATACAACAAAATAGAATATAGTAACCTAAAATACATCCAAAGGTTGCTGACCCTTGTTAGGAATATGAGTCACCTTAACAGCTATTTGGGTTAGAAATATATAAACCAGGATAAACATTTTAAAACTGTATCTTTAAGAAAATGCAAAACTGCAATTGGGTGTGGTTTTCCAAACGGCTATAAGATGGAGCCAGAAACCTGGGTTGTCTCAGTCTGAGTCTCAGAAGAGAGTGTGAGTGTATCTCTGTTTCCTTCTGTTGGAGAGTTTTGCCGTTGCTCCATTTCTCCTAATTGACTGATATTACTGGATTTAATGTAAGTCCGATACTGAACTGTTTTTGACACTGGACTTTGATATTTGGATTATCCCTGGATTGAAAAACTGACTGATTTACCAGGGAATGATTTTGGATTGCTTATTTTTTTACTTTGCTTAAACCATTCTGGAAGTAAAACCTACATTTACTGTACAATGTATCTGTGTGCTGTGTGTGTATTATTCAAACACTCCTCTCAAATACGTCTCCTTGTATGCGCTCATTCTCCTAACAGGGGAATTACCTCAACAAAAATATTGGAATGTGCAGAGATGAATAGATTAACACTGGCAATTAAAGAAAAAGAATAAATGGAATATTACACGGTATGGGATTTATTTGATCAATGGTTGGAAAATTAAATTGAAATTAAAAACAAGAGACCATTAATCTAACTTTCTGCCAGTAAAATGTGAAGGGAGCATCATCGCCATTGTTCCGGGTGAGAACAGAGTGTGTGTGTATTTTGCTGCTAGAAATGTTTTCCCCTCTTTATTTTCCAGAGACCGTTGGGGTTCTACCCAGAACGTCACTTCGTGGAAGAGGAACCCAGGAGGCTGATGGAGACATTTCAAAACCGCCTGGAGGACATTTCCGAGCAAATCGACCGGCGGAACCAGGCGTTGGCTCTCCCCTACAATTACCTCAACCCACCCTTCGTTGAGAACAGCGTCTCCATCTAAGTTTGGGGATGGAGACGATGACATCCAGAGGGCCAGATTTCCACCTCATTTGATTGGCCCATCCAGCCAGGGTTCTTTCTGGGAGGACAAGAGTTGGAAGGGGACCTTAGAGGTCTTCTAGTCTAACCCGTGCTCGAGTAGAAGACTCTATACCAGGCATCGGCAACCTTAAACATTCAAAGAGCTACAACGGTCCTAACCGGAAAGCCCCTCCCCCCCAGTTCAATTCTGGAGCCGATCAGAGTCTATGGTGGTTCCCCCAACCATAGAGTCTCCTCCTAGCATGGCATCCTTTTTCCTCTACCTATCCTAACCAAAAGCCCTATCAATTGTGGAGCCAACTGTCAACAGGGAGCTGCAGCAGAGGAGATGAAAGAGCCACATGCGGCTCCAGAGCCACAGGTTGCCGACTCCTGCTCTATACCATGTGGGACAAACGGCTGTCCAGTCTCTTTTTGGAAGCCTGCAGTGATGGAGCACCCACAACTTCTGGTGTCAGGCAGTTCCACTGGTTCCACTTGTCCTCACTGACAGGAAGTCCTGAATTCCAGGTTGCTTTTCTCCTTTGTTAGTTTCCATCCGTGGCTTCTTGTCCTGCCTTCTGGGGCTTTGGAGAACAGATGATAAGAAAAGTATGTATTTAATATTACACGTCTTAATAGCAAAGCGAGGATTATTTTTGCACAATACTAGAAAAATGAAGATATACCGTGTAGATGAAGAAATAGTTAAGAAGATTGGGCAGAAATGGATTAGGCTGACATTGAAAAATTAAGCAGAAAGAGGAGGTAGAATATTATCAAACATGGAATTTATTTTACCAATGTTTGGAAGAAAGGGGTAGAGATGAAGAATGTAATTTGTATTGTTAAGCAAATTAAATACCCAGACAACAGGGTGTTTATAAAGCACTAGGAAATGTATTTAACAGAAAATCAGTTAAAGAGAGGGGGAGGAGGGAGAGAGAGAGTGTGTGAGAGAGAGTTGTGGACTCCAACTCCCAGAATTCCCCAGGCACTTTAAGTCTTAAAGTGACTGAGGCACTCTGGGAGTCGAAGTCCACGAGTCTTAAAGTTGCCAACATTGGAGACCTCTGCTCCAGACCTTCCAGTTCGTGCAACCATTCGACATAGGTTTTATCCTCCAGCCCCCTGGAACTTCAAACCCCTCAAATTTGGGGTTCTGCATCTTTGCACTAAAATTCAGCAAAAAAATAAAT
>JANHFN010006027.1:22459-39751 GCA_032468175.1 Toxicocalamus goodenoughensis | reverse complement strand
TCCAAAGAGGTTTTAGTCAGGGAGGTGCTTGTTAGAGTGAGATATGAGGAGAGTTGAGCTCACATTCTTTTTGCGGGTTCACTGGAAAAATTAGCTATGAAACTGTCATTGTCATATAAGAAGCAGGGTAGGGCCTATTAATTCATGATTAAAGATCACTCATAATCATTTGAGACAACTAGTTTTTTTGTGTGTCTCCCCAAATTTTATCCTTAGACAGTTAACTTAGCTGACAGTTATTTGTGATTTTGGCTGTGGGGATCTTGGATAAAAATCTCTATTTTGTTTTTCCCCACACTATTTTTTAATTTAAAAAAACCCCTCCAATTTTCTTCTTCTGTTTATATTTATAGAACATCTACATTTCCAAATGCTGATCAGTCTTTCTAAAAAGCAACCCAAATATAATGCTTTCCAACGTCAATGAATAGGAAAAGACAATTCGTTTTATCTATGCTTGAAAAGAAGAGTCTGTTTGGGGGTGAGAGGAGGTGACAAGAAGTAGTTCAATATACTGGAGTATTTGCAGAGGAGAAGTAAAAAAAAAGTCAAGATGGTAAAATTAAAGCCCCACCCCTTTTATATGTGTTGCATTGAACAGGGTAGGGCTTTGGTCACATGATTCCAGCAGCCATCTTGATTTCTTTTTAACTCTTGCTGGGAATACTTCCAAATGCCTATCCAGACATTTAAGAGTCAAGAGATCAAAGCCTTCAACTTGAATTTGTCAACTTTTTAAAAATTAACAAGAGAGAAAAAATCAAATTCTTTCTCTAACATTCATGAAGTTTACACTATGTTTTGATATCTTTTTTTTAAAAAAAGAACCTAAACAAACTCCTTGGCCATCATCATAAGCCAATGAAATGGGCAATAAAAATATATATTAGGGTGAATATTCTGAAACTCTTCCTTAGCTGGCAACAAGCTATATTTTGTATATACTAATACAAGGAATAAGATACAAGACAAATATATTTAATCAGGGGTGGGATGCTACCGGTTTTGCCCGGCTCTATAGAACCAGTAGCTCTGAAGAGCAGCAGATACAGAACTGGTTCCGTGTCTGCTGCTGTTTGGCCCACCTGCCCACCCAGGCTCTTACCTGTCCTTTATTTCCTGCTTTTACAACCTCGGCTGCTTTGCCCGGCACAGCTGAGGTTGAAAAAGCAGTAAAAAAGGTGTTTTTCCAATGCTGCGCACCTGCGCGCAGCACTTATCAGCTGTCCGAGAACCACAGCTTTCGATGAATTACATACGTGTGCAGCGTGCGTATGGCGCGCAAAACGTAAGTATCGAACCGGTAGTAACACCGGTTGAATCCCACCCCTGTATTTAATGGGTGATGATCTTCCACCATTTTTTTCTCTTTGGGCCAGAATGGGGCCTAGAGTGATTCTTAGAAATAAGGGATCCTTGATGCTCTCTGAGCTTGCTTGTTTTCTTGTAGGCGTTTCGTTACTCGAACTAGGTAACATCATCAGTGCTAGTAAGGAGTGCTGTTTGCTGTCAGTTTACATTCTGGTGTCTTGCCTGTCAGTGTTAGTATGGATGGTCTTAGAGATTCTTTGGTTGGGCTTTTTACTGTTGGTTCTTTGGCAGTTTCTTGTTTGTGGCATTGTTTATTTGATTGTTGATCTGATGTTAAAAATATAACCTGTGAACATTGGCTTCTTGGATTTCTTTCTTTCTTTTGCAAAACATGGTTTGTGACATCATAACACAAACCAGCATCAGGATACAAGTGTGAAAGATGAGTGTTGGCAACATCATGCCATGAAACCCATTTTGCATTTCCCCTCCTTCACACCCCACATCATTTTGGTTAACACAAACCTGTATGCTTGAAGGAAAAAAATGTTTAATCATTCCTGGTTAGCTAGGAAAATCAACCAGCCAATAGATCATCAGACAAATCAACCTAGCATTCTCACTTGAGTCACAAATTATCCTACTTCGGACCAGAGATGATACAGCAGGTTCTAACCAGTTCTGGAGAACCGGTAGTGGAAATTTTGAGCAGTTTGGAGAACCAGCAAATACCACATCTAACTGGAGATTTATCCTTCCCCTGCCACGCCCACCAAGCCATGCCCACAGAACCAATAGTAAAAAAAAATTTGAATCCCACCACTGCTTTGGACATATTATGGGAAGACTAACTTTCTGGAGAAGACTGTATGCTGGAAAAGGATGGAAAAAGAAGAAGAAGAATTGACCAACAGCACGGTGGATGGACTCAGCTTTAGTGGTGAAAGGTTCACTGTTGGAGGACCTAGAGGACATCTATGTAATCACTCAGTAGTCCACACTGACTCAAGGGCATGTTAATCATCAATTGCAGGCATGAAAACTGAACACTTGATAATATTGTATTGTATTGTATGTTTTTATTGAGGCTGTTCACCGCCCCGAGTCCTTCGGGAGAGGGACGGTATACAAATTAAATTATTTATTTATTTTATTTATTTATTTATATTATCATACTTAAATGAATACTAAATGCTAAAATGAATAGAGATCCTTGCATGAATCTAATCTTGCCTGTTCTATTGGAATCTTTGCAAATGGATTTCGGATTTACTCTCCAGAAAGTTTGGCTTACTTTGCATCTGGATCTAGAATGTTTGGGAGCTTTGAATTTAAGCTTGGATGACCTTAAATGGCCAAGCCATTGTGTTGCTATTTTGTCTTTTAGTTTCATTTCATTCTGAATGTATAAATATCCTTTTCAAGTTACCAGGCAGTTTCTAGGAAAATGTAAATGGAAACCACATTAAAACAAACATTCAAATTGTACCTCATCAAAACAATATATACCATGGGATAGCAACAGTCAGAGAGTCAGTTAAGCCATCTTGCTTTGAAAAAAGAAAAATCCCCATTAAGAAAACAAACAATCTAATAACAACAATATGCAGAGAAAGAATAATACACGTCAAGCAAAAAAAAAGCTCATAATAATAAACCATTGAGTGGATTTTTGCCCACAGAACTGGCACCCAGGGCACTTCGTTGAAAAGAAAATCCATCAAAGGGTAACTTTTGAACCTGTCTAAAAGGTTGAAATCCAGTAACAAGCACGTGGATTTAAAATGTGAAGAACATATTGGATCGTTGTGCTGTGGTTTTTAAAAAAATCTGGAAGTCCCACAAGCCAGGTAGACCTGTTTTTTTCCCATTTTTTTTTGTTTCTGTTCTTGAGGAAAATACAATAATAATTTAATTGATTAGTAACAAAAGTCTGACTTAGCTAAAGTCTTCCAGGAAGTACGATTGAGAGAGAAATCTCTTGTTTAGATGTCAAGTGCAGGGATGTCCATGGGGAGGTGCTCAAGAAAGCCAAGATGGCACCCACATACCATGCAACTGAACACCAATCTTTTTACTTGCATCGAACCCACATAAAAGAGGGCAGGATTTAAATTGACCGCCATCTTAACTCCTGCCCCCCAAATCTAGTCCCTGCAGACATCAAGGGTAGAATGCGAATATTTCTAACCCTCATGCAGCACCAGTCATGCTAAATTCCTACCCGAAAGTAATGGAAGTGGTTGGGGCAAGCTGCCTTGTAAAATAATGGAGAGAGATACATCTTTTACAAAGCACAGAGTGGAAGTTTATTTTCAGAAGGCTGAAAGCAGCTTTTTTTTAAAAAAGCCTGTCATTTCTGGAACTTTGAGTCATCAAAGCGGTGATATTTATTCGATTTCATTTTAGGGTAGATATATAATATAACCAGTCTGTTGGTTTCCATTTACGTCCCAGCAACCTTTTTTTGGTAGTGTCCATCTTAATAAAAATATGAATTTTCAGAAGTCTAAAATAATGCCATATTGGGAGCAATTATGGACTGACTTCCAATTACAGTGGTGCTTTTGATTCACCAAGTATATTTTAAAGTCCGACCAGAAAACCCCTTTCTGCAAACAATTATGCACATGAGTAATGCTGTCCAAGTGAATGGCATTCGGCTTTCATTCACTTCAAGGAGACCTAATCCATAATTATTCCCATGGAAACCCAGACCTTATCACTCTCTCTCTCTCTCTCTCTCTCTCTCTCTCTCTCTCTCTCTCTCCTCCCACCCCACTCCATCAGTGATACTATAAAACAATCACTTAGCATAGCTTTTAAATTGTACAGCCCTTTCAATTTCACTCTCTCTGTGGGTTATCCAGTATTTGAGGGGCTGCCACAAAGAAGAGGGGGATCGACTTATTTTCCAAAGCACCAGAAGGCAAGACAAGAAACAATGGATGGAAACTAATCAAGGAGAGAAGCATCTGAGAACTAACATTTCCAAAAGGTGAGAACAATTAACCAGTGGAATGGCCTTCAGAAATTGTGGGTGCTCCATCACTAGAGGTTTTTAAGAAGAGACTGCACAGCCATTTGTCTGAAATGGTATAGGGCAGTGATGGCGAACCTTTTTGTTGTGGTCTGAAAGCATGCGCGCAATAACACCCACAATGCAATGCACCCTACACCCCCTGCGCATGCGTGCACAACACTCGCCCTACTCCCTTATCCGCACTGCGCATGCACGTGTTTCCCAGATGATTTTCAGCCCGTTTGAGGCTGTTTTCACCCTCCCTCTGCAGCCTCGGGAGACTGAAAACGGCCCTGTTTTGGCCCTTCTGGTATTTTTAGAAGGCCCATTTTTCGGCCTCCCAAGGCTGCAGAGGCTTCCCTTGAGCCTCTGGGAGGGCTAAAACGCCCTCAAACAGGCTGAAAATTAGCTGGGAGGTGCACACATTGCGCAGGTATGTTTGGCTGGGGCTTGCGTGCCCACACAAATGGCTCTGTGTGCCACCTGTGGCATGTGTGCCATAGGTTCGCCATCACAGGTATAGGGTCTCCTGCTTGTGCAGGGGGTTGGACTAGAAGACCTCTAAGGCCCCTTCCAACTCTGTTATTCTCTCTGTGTGTGTAAGAGAGAGAAAGACAAAGACAAATGTATCTTAGGTACATAGCAATACAGATAGTCTTTTAATTAAAATCATTCAGTTACTGATTGTTTAAAATTACAATAGTGCTGCAAAAAGATGACTTAGGATTGGCCCTCACGCTTATGATTGTCATAGCAGTTCTGTAGTCATGTGATCATTATTGAAGAACTTGGCAACCGGCATGTATTTTTGATGTTGGCAGCTTCCCTGAGTCATGTGGTTGCCATAGGTAACCTTCCCAGATGGATTTTCCAAGCAAAGACAATTCGGGAAGCTGGATTCATTTAATGACTGCCTAATTCACTTAATAACTTTGATAAAAAGTGTTGTAAAATTGGATAAAGTCATGTGATGATTCACTTAATGATTATATCATTTAGCAACAATTCAGCTTGTAAGTCTAGGAGTAGCTGTATTTTTCAAGCGATAAATTAAGATAGCAGCTTCCCTCTCCTCCCCACAGAGTTTATGGAACAATCTGATGAAGCATATAAATTAATGGTACAATAATAACTTTGTGTTGATTTAATTTCTAGCACCTACAGATAAGGTTGATGAAAACTCCATCTGAAATCTTGGATAAAAATTGCTGCCCCTTCACAGAATAAGTGAACAGGAACTCTATTAGGACTGATTTTCTTCTCTTATAAATGATTTGTAGTTAACTATGAATCACAAGGTATGTTACATTACTTAATTCAAAATTGAAGGAAACAAAACTTTCAAAAAATGTCTCCTACGTGGACAACTGTTTAATTAAAAGAAAAGCACAGTCCCATGCACAGCCATTAATAAAATAAAATACAAAATAAAATAATCCTTACTTTACATGTACACTGATGGGACTTCAGCTAAAAAACGATTGGCTAAACAAGCAGCTTGGAATCATAGTAGATAACTCAGCATGTGGCAGTTATGAAAAAAAAATGCATTTCCAAAAAGAAATTGATCAAAAATAACTCCCACCAATCTGGTCATGCCACATCTGAAAATAAAAGAAAGACAAACCAAAATAATCCTGGCACTGGAATAACCCTTTGTCACAAATTGTTACAAAGCTTGGAATTTCAGCATTTAGGGAGGTGTCCTAGTGAATTCAAGTGGATTGAATGATGTACTTTCTCTATGTTCCATAATACTTGAACTTGGCATCATCCTCAGATGTTGAATAATGCCCAGAGTTGATGAAGGGTAGTCCTTTGGGCTTATTTGACATGAGATTGTTGTTGACTGCCAACTGAGATGATTCAAGGATAAATGTATCAGTACATATGATTCGGTATGATGGCTAATACTATCTTCAGAATTAAAGATGCCATCTGTGTAAAATGTAGGACTACAAACGGTGAGAACTATTGTCTTCATAAAACACTGGTTGAGTATTAAAGGAGATGATACTTTGTCTTGTCTTATTTGACTCTTAAGTCCTGTAAGTCCATAAATCAGTTTTAATTTAATCCTGTTTTATTTTCTTTTTAGTGTGGAGAAAATCCATTAGCTTCACCTTTCCACATTTGTTTATTTGTTATTTAATCATGAGGGCAGATGTCACGCCACCTAAAAAGTAAAAATGTGAGTGAATGTTTGTAAAAGGACTGCAGTTATAAACATGTTGTTACTACTGCTTATCCAAGGCCAACTAGCTACTTCAAAGTTATGATGAACCTGGAATCCAGCAGTTAATATTTCCCACCAGGACAATATTTAGCCAAAGAGCTGGCAGTACTGGGCTCTGAGTCATGGGTGGCATTTTACTGTGCAACAAGCACTGTTTAATTGATGAGCAATTCCATTAGTCAAAATCCCCCAGTTATTTTATGAAATGTAGAAAGGCAAAGTAAAGAAAACAAATGTGCTGCTTAGTAACTATATGGAATTCCTGGGAAAGCTCACCAATTGGCACGGGGTGAAATATCACCCACATGCTGATGATGCTCAGCTATGCATTTCACCTCTGGCCAAATATATGATGCATTACTGACCTGAGATCCTGGATGAAGAAAAACAGGCTTAGCCTGAATCTTAGCAGCCCTATGGAATAGCTGTAGAGTTGAAAGCCTACTGAATCCACATTGTAACACATTGTAAGCCGCCCTGAGTCTTTGGAGAAGGGCGGCATATAAATAAAACAATAATAATAAATAATAAAAATAAATCCAGAAAAGCCCAGTGTTTCTTTCTAGACGGGGTCATACTGCAGTATTTGCTTACAATATGAGGGTTCTTCTGGACTAACAGCTCCTGCTGGAAGAGTAGATGGATGCCATGGCTAGAACAAGTCTAGAACAGTTGTAATTGTAAAAGTACAAGCAATTTTGTGCATCAATTGTGGGATATTTCTGAAACTTTATAAATAATCATTCATGCCCTCATCCTTTTCTGATTGGACTACTGCAATTATAGGGCTACCCTTAAAGAGCACTTGGAAGCCTCAGCTGATACAATGCAGCTAGGGGCAGAGTGAAGACATAATACATTTACTACGGGCACTGATTTGACTATGGGTCAGAATAACAGAATAACAAACTAACAGGAAGGGATCTTGGACGGTTTCTAGTGCTCAGGCAGGAAACCCAACACCATTTCAGACAAATGATTGTCCAATCTCTTCTTAAAATCCTCCAGTGTTGGAACACCCACAACTTCCTGAGGGAAGTAGTTCAATTGATTAATTGTTCTGTCAGAAATTTTCTCCTTACTTCTAGGTTTGGTTCTCTCCTTGATTAGTTTTCATCCATTGCTTCTTGACCTGCCTTCATGAGCTTTGGAAAATAGATGGACCCCCCCTCTTCTTTGTGGCAGCCCCTTAGATATTGGAACATTGATATGTTAACTCTAGTGCTTCTTTTCATTCTAGATACAAGTCAAACTGCTGGTTTGTTAAAACCTTCATGGCTCAGAGCCTGGATACGTAGAAGGCTGCCTTCCCCGAAAAGAATCTGCCTCACCAGTCAGAGTGGGGCTTGCTCGGGATCCACAGGGAAGTGAGGCATCTTAGTGATGCCCCCTCTTCTGTGAAACAGCTTAACTCTGGATATCCAGTCCTTTCCCACCTTATGTCAAGCTCAGCAAAGTCTAGCAAACTCTGAAACAAGAATCCACTTGGATTTCTGGAAAGATCCTTCTTGCTAGTAGTAACAGAATTTTGGAAGCCCATCAAAATGATTTCCCTGTTTAATTTATATGGAATTGAGGCAGAGTTGCTCTTAGTCTCTTTCTTATATTTCCTCCCTCCCTTGGGCTGAAGTGTCTCTATTACGATAACTCTTTTTTCATTCATCTGTTTTTCCAAGAACTTACCAACAATCTTTGTTGGCTTCCAAAGAGCCTTGAAGACCTGAATCTTCAGGAAGGCTTTGAGGGATGTGGCAGTTCAATCTGACCCCATGGCACTGTCATTAGATGATGAACAGAAGGACCAGTCTATGAAGATTCTCAGTCATCCAGGCCATGGTTGTTTGAAAGGTGCTTTTCCAAAAGGCAACTGGGCTTTGTATTTCGTTGAAGACATTTCGCTTATCATCCAAGAAGCTTCTTCATTTCATCTTCAGAATGACCCGTGTTTTCAACTTTATGTCTGGCATTCTGTAAGCTGTTTTCATCTATGGCAATTGACAACATAGAAGCACAACTAACTGAATAAATGCACACTAACTTGCATTTATTTTCAGATATCCATATTTCTTTTTAATGGAAGTAGACTTAAGTGACCAATAATGGCATAAGTTAAGGACAAAGTATTAATAGGGTCTCTCCCACATACAGGGAGTTCTTGATTTATGACCACAATTGAGCTCAAACTTTCTGTTGTTAAATGAGATATTTGTTAAGTTAAGTGAGCGGCATAGGCTACTCACAACAGGGAGCCATCTACTTGTTCAAACCAGATCGGGTGGGTCAGTTTTTTCGCTCTGATCCCCAGTTTCAGGACCATGGTTAAGTTGATCAGGCACCTAGTGCAGCCTGAATCTATTAGGGCTTGGAAAGTTCCCATTTTACAACTTTTTTTTGCCACAGTTGTTAAGTGAATCACTGCCATTTTTTAAGTTAGTAACATAGTTAAGTGAATCTGGCTTTCCTGTTGACTTTGCTTGTCAGAACGTCCCATCATCCCATAACCCAACTGTCATAAATACGAACAAGTCATCAAACATCCAAATTTTGATCACATGACCACGGAATGCTGCAACAGTTGTGTAGAAAACAGTCATAAGTCATGCGAAGTACTTTCCGGGTCTCCATAGCTGTCTTGCCATTTCACCTTTTCTAATTCAAACTATGTTGCAATAATTTAGTTCCTTCTTTCCCTTCTCGTCCTTGGCTGCTACTAACCTGCTACCATTACTGCTATCTTGAGATTCCCGCGGAAGATCTCAAAAACCACTAGACTTTGGATCTGAGACCAGAACCTGGATTTTGTACAATCCAAGCAGCCCCTTCAGGCTGGTTGATATTTCTACAGTAACTCTTTTTATAGTAATGTTGCAGCTGTCACTTGTTCTTTATTAATAAGGAAGTGCTACAAACGCAGACTTAATGCAGGAAGATTTCAGCCTGAGGGGCACACAAGTTGCAGAAAACAACAAATGAACACACACACACACAGAGAGAGAGAGAGAGAGAGAGAAAGAGAGAGAGAGAGAGAGAGATTTGGCAGTTAAGCTCTAATGTTTAAAGAATTCTAATGAATGTGGAAGAAATAAATGCCTCCAGGATTGTGGAGTCTACTGGGTGGTATGTGCCTTTTGCCAGCATGTGATTCCAAGCATCCAAAGTTTGATGCCCCAAGTAATCATGTCCTTCCCATTGACTTCAATGAGGACTTGGCCTGAATAATTACTACCAATGCAAGCACCATGCACAAGGAGTTTGTAGTTTGGAAAAAGAAAAAGCCAGCATTCTCATCTTTCTCCTCCACACGGTTCCAATTAGAAATGGCTAATTGCTACCCATGTCTCCAGAAGGTTTCATAGACTAATAAAGAGAATTTCTGTTGGGGGACTTGAAGAATCTTTTCTTCCTTAAAGACTCCAGTCTGTAGATTGCTTAAAGCCAGTATAGCTTTGCTAACTTCAGTGGTAAAAATAACTTGGGGAGGCAGGAGACATGTAATGGTTTGAATTTGGGTACACCTCAATTGCATCCACTGTTTAGAATGTTTAGTTGGTTTTAGGGAAAAAAAACCCGTGGTAAATGCTTCTTTTAGCACAACTCTGCTTCAAGCAAAGGGCTAAAATATATAATAGATCATATTTCAAAGTTCAATACTAAGGAGATTCCAATTTGCATTCCAAATGAAGCTGAATTCCCTGACTTTATAAATCATATAAGGGAAAAGGCGACACAATTGAAAGAGCAAATGAGGTGGCATGGTCACAAATTGTTCTCTATAATTACGTGTGAATTGCCAATTGGTTTCAACAGCAATCTTACTTATAGCCTATAAATGAATGACATGTGTATGTAAGAGCAGAACCCAAAATGAATATAGAGCATTGAAATACATCTAAGTGGGAACGATTCTAAAACTTTCACATAAGAATCTGAATTATGTTGGTTTCCGGTGCTTTTCTATAACTCCCCAGTAGAATCTAACAGGTATTTCTAAGAACTATAATCAACGAAGTGTGGATTATATTGGAGATGTCATTTTTCTATTGGAATGGGCCTTCCTTTGTCCAGCCCCTAATCTTCTCCAGAACATTGGGGACCCTCTGAAGCTGCTTCGGAGTAGAGCATTGGGAAATCCTATTTCCAAATGGAAGTCCACTCATCTAATCCTGGATGAGGTTTCTGAACTGCTTTCAAATGGAGCTTCATGTACAAAGCAGTGCGCTAATCCAATAAGGAGCATAGATAATTGATTCCAGGCACTCCAGTTACATTCCATAACCATACTTTGAAGCTTAGCTGCTTGATTAAACTGTTTAATCCAGTAAGCATATAATCAGCGAGTAAGTTATATATTCGAAGCGGAATAAACAAAATGGAACTTTCTTTCTATGGATATTTCTACTTTTCATTGCCTATTTGAGTTACATATCAATAGCAGTAGCTTTTTTAAAAACAGAATAAATCTGGTTCATTGCTATCTAATTTGCAGTTGTAGTGGATGGTTCCTGTATTCTGAGGAGGCAACTCAACGGTTCTGAATCATTTTTCTGCATTGCATATTCATTTGGTTTAATTGCGAAACAGCTTGCATAATTTAGATATAATGTAGCCTCCCACACACACACAAAGCCAGAGCTTTCTTTTGTTAGGTGGCTGCCTGCTTGGGATGCATTCACAAAACCTAACCCCCTTGTTCCATATCAGGTTCACAGAACCCCAAACATTACCTTGTATCCCAATTTCCACCTGAGTATTTCTCTGAGGCCTATTAAAGATAAAGAAATGCAGAAAATATTTTAAGTTTTTTCAGCGATAGTATTCTTTGCCCTCTTGCTAGCTAATAGAAGTGTAATGTGGGCTGAATTAAAATGTGTGAAACTTCTTCTCTGCATTCACACTGCAGAGCAAGATTTATTTATTCCATTTTCTAACTTTTCCAGCGGCAGCTGAAAATACTCAACTCTTGTTTTTCTCTTATTTCTGATTCCGATAGAAAGGGGATGAGATTCTTCCATTGGAAACACGCTGAAGTCATTAACATTTGATCAGTTATTGTATTGTTTTTGAGCAGTGCTGCAGCTTATGAGGCTGTTTTAATAAAAACTCTGGGTTGAGTCCAGTACAAAGCTGCCAGAATGTTTGCAGGGAAGTACGTTTGCCACATGCTTTTTGCTTGAAAATGGTGTCCTTCCTGTCTGTGAGCATTTGAAAACATGGAGCCACAGCAAGCATCTTTTATACACAGCTCCATTTCCTGAAGAATATCACAGGCCAAAAATCATAACATAGACATTTGTATGGAAATAAAATGATTTTTTTTAGGTAGCCAAGGAATGTCCTGTTGAATTATCATGTAATATGCCATTGAGAAATTACTCAAAATCTAGTGAAGTATTTTTGGATAGGAAGTTGTTTATAACATTACATGTTGTTCATTTCAAGCAAACATTTAAATCCAACCATGAAAACATTTCCATTTTGTAGAATGATCCTGATGGCATAGGAAATTGGACCAGTTGGATGTTTCTCTAGGTGAGAAGCAACTTGTGTAAAACAGCTGATTTTCACCAGAGCAAAGAAAATGTTTGTGACAAACAGAGATTGGAATTGCTGGATCTGAACGCCCCATTTAAAGGAGTCCTATGAAACCTGATTCAGAACAAGCAAATGAGCAGCATGAGTATAATCATAACAGATCACAGGTTGTTTTTTTATTTTATTTTAAGAGAACTGATTTCTGCAGTTACGAGAGAAATGACTAAGCTGTTAGTCAAATTATTTTCCTTTCCATTGTCCTTTGTCCTTGGCCAGAAATTATGTGTAATTAATACTGATATAGGAAGGAACTGATTAGAGCCTCCATCAAACAACTTGTCACGATCATCTAATCTAGCCATGTTTCTTCAGGAAGTGACCCAGAACTTTAGTCATGGGTACAAAAACCTTTCTCATTTCCATGAGGTCTCAGATTGTTTTGGGGAGCTGAGCTGATTTATTTGTGGCTTAGATGAGTGCAAGAGTAACCTTGGTGTTTGCTTTCAGATGAAAGTTCTGGGGAGTCTGGAGTTTTCCTGTTAGAAGGAACTTTTTCACTCGTCTTCATGGGTTCTGAGCTTGAAACCTCTTAATGGGTCCTCTAAGGGACATGCTGAATTGGCAGCTTTGTTTCTCTCTTTCTGTGGTAGTGGGAGAAATTGACTAAGTTTCTCCCTAGCTCCTCTACTATTCCGGCTGGTACCTCTGATAAGAGAGCTCTGCATTTTGTTGCTATGTGGATCTCCTGGGAAGACAAGCATCAAGCAATAGTACTTTCAAGAGAAGGTGCAGATCCTAGCCCATCCATTAAAAAAAAAGCATTGCCACAGCAAGCATAACACAATGTTAGCTACAATGTTCTAATTGTTTTGTGGCCTGTCTGGGTATTTAAAATATTTTCTAGTACCACATATGTCTGTCATGAACGATTTTTTTTCCAACTTTTGCTCTGAGTCTCCCTGTCACTGATGCTGCTTAGGAAGAGAAGTTGTTGAATGTGGACAGCTCTCCCTAGTTAGCTGGTCCTTCTTACATGATAGCTTCTGTGTCCCTGTAATTTTCTTTCTACGGGGCCATTTTCTTCAATTATTTTCTTGCATCCCCTTTTAAACCCGGGAAAACCAGAGATGTGTTTTGGGGACTATGTGTGCTAAAGGGGACAACTTTGCCATGTTTCAGTGTGGTCTCATCTACTGATTTCCTGTTGCCTTCTTATTCAGAGCTAGTTTACACCTTGAACTGTAATGCTTCTCTCAGTTCTGATCAGGTTTACTGTCTGCCCTTCAGACCATTCCACAAGCCTATTTCGGTTCATCAAGTCTATTAACAGGCTGCTGTGATTCCCACTCTCTGGGATTTACAACTCCCTTTTATTATAATTCCTTAGACCTGAGCCTATTTTTCTACAGATCTGCTTTAAACAGCGAAATCATTTTTTTGGCTGTTAAATATTCTCCAGCCCTCAGCCCATTGTAAACATAAAAAAATCAGTTTTCTCCTCATTTCATGTCTAATCCTTTCCTAATATAGGAAATATTTAGCACTGCTGTATACAAAATTCACTTCAAACTGGTCATTACTAGAAGACTTACAGATCATAGGAAGACAATTGTATTAGGTTTTAATTTTCATTGTGATCACTCTTTACTACTTATGTACCACCACCATTACAATCTGAATCTTAATGATTCTTACATATTAAAATGTTCAGTGTTTTATGCTAATAATGCTCAGTTTTCTGTAAATTATAGCTATAAATTACGGCAATACATACCGGTAGCTTCTGTTCATCTGTAGCTCATTTTAGTTTTAACCTACACTTTGGTTCATATTTACAGTGCCTGCATCGATATTTTATCTTGCACCTTTTCTCCAGTATGGCTTTATTAATTTTTAATAATGTCAGACATTTGTGATAGTAATGCTCTGAAGTTATTTTTTTTTATCTTTCATGTTCCAGATTAATATGCTTACTTGCAGTTAATTCTCCAGTTTTATGTTATCTGATGCTGATCTATGACTTAACATTATTTATCTATGATTACTCATCTTTGGATTTAGTCCCTAAGAGACAAGTTCAATAATAGATATACGTGCATGTGGAATTGTGCTCACAGTTTGACAAACTTTGGAAGATGAACTCTTCCAAACTGCAACTTGAGAATTCTTCACTATGAGCATTTTGCTGATCCAGATGGCAAGTGAAGTCATATCAGTGTTTACTTTAGTTTACTTGGCATTGGCCAGGTTTTATTCCACACCTTTTTTTAAAAAGATTGCTTCAAATCTACGCTCACAGTAATGATGGTGTGGCAGGCAGTCACGTATCAAGTTCTGGCACTATCTTTGAAGACAGCAATAACTATGGCTTCTAGATCGTTTAACTTGGTTGCTGTTCAGAACTGTCCTAGCTGTGTAGATAGAAAGATGTAGAGCAGTGTTCTGATCCAAACTGTGTTCCAAGGCAACAAATACAAAACAGAGGTAACAGAAAAACATTTTAATGATTCTTTATGAATTCCATTCCTTCATGGTGAAAAGGCTGTTTCAAATTAATTATCTCTGATAAGAACGAGCCTTGCCACGGTGGTGCAAGGCTGCCAAGAATACTAGATAAAGTTACTAAGAAAGATTTCAAACAAGAAGAGTCTCCAAACACCAACCAAGATATTCCAAACGTCCATAAGGCTTGAGTACAAAACTTCTTTGCTTCCTGCACAGAACTCCAGTTTCTCAGCTGTCTTTTCTCTTGAGGGAGGGGCCATTACCTTGCAACCTTACTCCCGAGTTGCTTGTGCTGCTGCAGCTGCTCTTTCCTTTGAGCAGCCCTGCACTCACACACACTGGGCACAGGCTCCTTGGGGACCTCTTCATCACTGCTGCCAGCCTCCACAATCTCCGAAGGCAGCATTCCACTCCCTGATGGTCCTGGCCCATCCCTGCCTCACATGCAGGCCCCTCATCTGAGTCCTCGCTCTCCAAGACCTCAGCGGTCCGCACCTGCTGCCGGCGAACCACAACAAGCAGGGTTGTAAAACTCGCAATGACACATTGTTGTTATGTGCCATATCACCACTTTCCCCCTTTGCTAAACTGGGGGTGGGCGTGGCCAGCATGTGATGCATACGGCCTGTGGGCCATGAGTTTGACACCCCTGATGTAGAGGTAGAAAAACTTGGGGTGCTGGGAGGAAGCAATCTTTTGAGTGTTGAACTCCCATGGCAGCCATTATGTAAAAGAATCCAAAGCATGTTCTTAAGACTGTTTTTACACTTGGCAACTTTAGGATATTAGTAGACTTCAAGTCCCAGAGTTCCTCAGCCAACAGAATTCTGGAATTAAATCCACCTATCTTAAAACATTTCAAGTTTGAAACAAACAAACAAACAAGTCTTAGTCTTTGATTCATGACCAGGGAAAAAGTGCTGCTTATAGCCAAATTAAAGAGAACATGAGGTTGCTATTTTAAATGGGAATTCATCCTTGCTGTCAGCTCATTTGAGCAGCTTGACTCTTAAAGGGAAAGTACAGCTTCAAAGAGACAGATGACAGCTGTCTCGACCAGCAAATATATTTACTTCATGAGCAAGGTGATGTGTATTTGTCCATAGACACATATCTGTAAATCACACGTACAATAAACCAAATGCAAATGTGAATTCACTGATCCATTGACTACTCTGTATAACTGTCATTTAGTGAACATGGGTGAGGTGTAAGTGGTAGTGAAGAGGGAAGGGGAGAAATTCCCCACTGTTTATCAGTAACTATGAAATGTGGGGTGGATTTTTTTTTCTTTGTTACTTGGACTGTGGGTGGCCTAGACAAGAAACCGTGGCAAACTATGGCATCACAAAATTATTCACTGCTAAACAGGCACCTTTGTATTTTTAAAATGGTACCAATCTTCCGTTTCTAGGCCTCCTGTACTATTACTGTTAAAAAAAAAATCCAATTAATCACTTAAGAGCCAACCCTGCCAAAAATTACAGCAGTTTTTATCACCGATCCCCCTTCCTCCCCACCCCATTTTTATTCGTTTCCAAAAGATTTTTAAAACTATCTTCAACTTTCATTAATTGAAAACAGAAACAGAACCTTTTTTTTTTTCCACCTTATATCTTTTCGGCTTAGGGGATCCCCTTGACCATCTTAAGTCCCCTTTTTTGATGTTGATCTCCTGCCCACCCCAGGAGCAAATGTGGTCTGAAGGAGAAAATTGAGGCTGTTCATCAAACAGGGTGGAGGGGGTGGGTGGGCAACATTTTCCAAAGCCCCAGAAGGCAAGAGAAGAAACAATGGATGGGAACTAATCAAGGAGAGCAACCTGGAATTAAGGAGAAACTTCCTAACCAGTGGAATGGCTTTGCCTTCAGAAGTTGTTGGATGTTTTATCACTGGATGCTTTTAAGAAGAGACTGGACAGTCACATGTCTGAAATAGTATAGGGTCTACTGCTTAAGCAGGGGGTTGGACTAGAAGACCTCCAAAGTCCCTTCCAGCTTTAGTCTGAATTTGAAAAATTTGAAAGCCTATGATGGGCAAAACAAAAAACAAAAAAAACCCACCCAAACAAACATGTTCATACTTATCCTTGTTATCTTGTACATGCCTGACAAACAAACAAATAAATAAATAAATAAAGGGGGTAAAAAAAAAACTTTTACTACTGGGAGCTGCCCTTCAGAAGGGAAAAAAGACTCGGAGGGTCTTTTATGGAAAGCTTTTTCCCCAGCAAAATCTCCTTACAACGAGCCCGCGATTTTGGACAGCACTGGCGTGTTCTTAAGGGGAAAGTTTGGAACCGATATTCTTGAGGTCCTTCCCGGGGGCTGATGAAATCGGGCCGATCTGCCAAACATGTCCGACGGCTCGCGCGCGAAGTTGCATCACAGCCGTGTCCTTATGTGCGTGCGCGCGCGCGCGCGCGTGTGTGTGTGTGTGTGGAAAGAGCGCGCGCCCTCGCTCGCTCGCCGGAGCCGATCCGAGCTCGAGACTGACCAAGCGTTAAGCTGAACGGTTTGGGATTCCACCGCCGCTCTTAAATATGATGGTTATTTTTATCCTGATGACGTAACGCGCCGAAAGACCGGCCCACCGACGGCCCAGAGAGCTGCACAATGTTTCCCTTTTAGTCGGAGGGGGAAATGGAAAAAAGCCAGGCGGGGGTTTGGTCACGTGGGGGGCTGAA
>JANHFN010006026.1:35119-48136 GCA_032468175.1 Toxicocalamus goodenoughensis | reverse complement strand
GTCCACTAAGACTCCAAGATCCCTCTCACAGTTACTGCTATTGAGCCTGGTTTCACCCAGTCTATATGTGTACTTTTTGTTTTTCTTGCCTAAGTGTAGGACTTTACTTTTCTCTACATTGAATTTCATTTTGTTAGATATGGCCTAGTGTTCAAATCAAAGCTTTAAAGTCATTAAAAAGTCATCAAGGATGGTATATGATTCTAAATGTGAGGAAAATGTGTCCCTTTACACACTAGCCTTGGTTTTAACAAAGCTTGCTTTTTCCCATGCTGATTGGATCTTTAGGGGTGAGAAATAAATCTATTGGTGTTATGAAAATATTCTTCAAGTCAGCATGCATATATTTATTTTAATATGAGTGCGGCAAACCTACATGCCACATCAATTCTTACAGTTTGTTTATTTAAAAAAATATCCCCTCAAATACATTCTAAAGCATACCATGAATGGCAATAACTGACTAACTATAAATGCTTTTCCTTTATTTCTACCTTACCAGAGAATCAGCAAAATTTGGGAAATGTAGCTCCCACATTAGTGAATAAAATTACATTTGTTGGTATACAATAAAAAATTAATCTGTTACAGCATTCTTGAATAGATAGGTTTGATCCAGCCACCTGGTGGCACTGTTGATTAAATTTGAAAAGAAAAATAAATTTCACTCACAAGTAAGATGAGCTTAGCTCCTCAGAATTAAATTGGTCCCATGGCTGCCTGTGAATCCTGTTGCTGCTCTTTCTTGAGGGATAATGAGCAAGTCTAAGTGAAAAAAAAATGATGCTGAAGGTTACTTTAGAAGTATATATTTAACATAGAAAACTGACATAGGAAACAAAAGCACAATGTGGCAATTTAAAAATATGAATGCAGTGGAAAAGAATTGGAAATATTGACAGAATTGAGACTTTTTCCAGAACAAAAGAGACAGCTGAAAAAATAAGGTGCCAAAAATGTCAGGTTTGGTTTTTTTTTTCCATCCTCCAGAGATTAACACAAAAGATTGAATTACCAAATGAGACCTGAGTTTGCTTTTTTAGTACATTTGACAGGTCATACAGCCCTGAGGAGAAAACATTCGCATTTCTGCCTTGGCTCCATATAATGAACATAGGAACATTTCCACGTCTAAGGTGCATTTCTCCTTAGAAGTAACTAGAGGATGCCTCTGAATTTGTTGTGGTCTCCATGAAGGAATTTCAGTTGCAAGAAAGAGGAAAAACATAAACAAATATATACACTTTTAAAATATAGATACAAGATATTTAGCACTGAAAATGCTAAATATGGGATGTGTATCACTTTGTGTTCATTGAATATCTCTTTGTAGCTAAAGCATGATTCAGAGAAAACCATTGTCCTTTTGTATGCATTGTCTAGATGTGGCCTTGTGAAACAAAAGGTAGAATTTTTATAAAACAGCTGTAGTGGAGTTCAGCATCTCCATTTTAACAGTATAGTTTGAATAGTTTGTTTATCTCAAGAGGAAATATTCTTGATGAAGACATTCAAAAATCAAAACTAGCATAGCATGAATTTTCAAACCACAATATTTTGATAAAATGACAATTTATTTTTCAGCTTCAGAAATTTGTCAGTAATGGATAGACAAATCTATTCAATTTGTTTTGCTTAGTTTCTAGTTTTCTCAAATTGACCTCTTTCAGAGAGGTTTTGAAAAAGTAGCTTTCAAGGTAGAGTTATAAAGGTTGTAGTTCCTCAGACATTTTTAAAAGTAGCTTCCATTTCACAAAAGCATCACATATGAAAACATTATAAACCTCACAAATAAGACATAATAGAAATAATATCAGATATGACAGGATAGAAATATCACCCAATGTCCCTTCACATTCATGTCCCCTAAATATGTTTTACGCTATTATGTTTTATATTATTATGTTTCTTTATAAAACTGCAAAACAATGTGAACACAAAAGAAGTATGCTATATGAGTAATATTAAATATATGCTGACTTAGGAAAGGATGCAAGGATTCATGAAGTATATGTGAAATTAACAGTATAATTAATGTGTCACAGCTTGTTTTGTCTCTTGCTTATTCCAATATGAAAAGGAAGAAGAGGATGTACTTTGAAGTACCATTTAAAGGGAATGGCTTTAAAGACATTAAAGACATGTTTTGTTCAAAGATGATTCTAGGTTTAATGTTTGGATCTTGAAGTAAATTTAGAGAAAACTCTTAGCTCAAAATTTGGATAATTGTTACAAGCATTCACAATGAATGCTGGATTACATGCCCTATTAAACTGACAAGGTAGAAGGAAAATTAGCTCAACACAATGTGTGAGTTCTATATTAAATAATATCAAAGCATAGAATGTGAATGAAGAAACAGACAAATAATTAAATAACTGCCAATAAATTCGGTGTGTTTTGAATTCCTATTTGGCTAACTAAAGATAAAGAAAACTAATTGGGAAACATGAACATACATGAAATATCCATGTCTGGTTGATGTTCATATGTACAGGCTGAAGATATGAAACAATTTCTGTGATTTCATTAAACTGAATATGGTATTAATGTTCTTGTGACTGGGAAACGTACATATAGGTTATGTAGTAGATACTAAACACTTAATCCAATACACAGAATTAAAAACAACTAAAATTTTATATTACAATGGATTTCTTTTTTTGCATAGAGAGATTACTTACTATACTACAAGTCAATTCCAGATGGGGATCCAAAATCGATTCCTTAATATTTGACTGCATACTGTCCTTAACCTTGAATCCAAAACTGTTCTTGGTTTGTAGATGTAGAAAGCACTATTTTATTTATACATCAGCAAGACTTGGCCTTTGTTTTATTTTTCACTGGGCTTTTTTTATTGAGGGCTTTGACAGAGAGTGGCTTTGAATGGTTTGCTCTATTTTATTTTACATAATGATACAACAACCAACAAGTTTGGAAATCTTAAATTTGTTCTATCTTTTGCAGAGTTAAAATTATGCTAAGAGTTTTTTCAATAATATAATTGCTGCAGATCTCTATGATACCAGGTTGCATTTCTAGTTTTATGGTTGCTAAAGCACCTTGCAAATGCTAGTAAAAATCTTTTTATTGAAATGGGTACTTTATTACAAAGATAATTTCTTTTTCCTAAAATGAAATGTATACATTTAAGGTACAAGCTCAATGCATGCTGAAGATCTCCTGCAAGACACTCCTGAAATTTTCAATTCTCAATTATTGCAGAGGGCATAGAAGACATTCAGTGTACTGGGAGATCAAGGCCTTTGTTGCTCCCTAAATGCTTCCATTAGGCTTGTGAGACATAAACTGCAGAAAATTGCTGCCTAGTCCTAGCACAGTAAAATTGCTGTGGTGCAGCTAAAGACATTCCAGAAAAAGAACACGGTGACCTATTCAAAACATAGAGAATTTCTCTTCTCTTCCCCTTCCCCTTTCTCTTTTCTTCATTCTCAAGCATTTTTAAAAAAATTTAGTTATGCACAACTTACAATTTTCTTACCTTACCATTTTAAAACTTTATTCCTACTAAATACCATCAAAATATTTTGAAGAAATTTATTTATTCCTTTTCCAAGCTGGAAAACTTTTTCAAACCTCAACTCAGTGCACCTGAGCTTATCTCTATATTACCACTCAAAAGCCCTCCTTTCTCCTTTCATTTTGTGAACTGCACAACAACTGTTACATTTCACCTAAAAAGGTAGCTAAGAAAAAACTGGAACTAAAATAGAGATAAGCTCTACCAAAATTATTGTATCAGCTGAAAAGTCACATTTCTGTGAGTTGCATTCTTGCGAAACTCATTCTTCTCTTCTTATAAAACAGAAGAAAGGCCATTGAAACTTGGTCTGTTAATTCTTGCTTTTAGACAGCATTGGGAAAAATTTATCCAGTTGAAATATGTTTATATTTCAAATTCCCTGAATATACAAGAAAGTTTTAAATTTATGATAATACAAATATACTGCATTACTATATAATGCAAATATACAAAGACAGAAAAAGATTGCTGTTAAGAAATTTCAAGTTCAAAATATAACCAAAGGATGTATATTATAGAAGGATGAAGGCAGAATCTTTGTGTGTGTGTGTGTGTATGCACATATACACATTTACATATACATGTATGTATATAGAAATATACAGTATATTATAGAGAGATTGCTTGAAAATGCACCTACTAAGAAAATGAATAAAAGATGCATATAAGGTGAATCTGGCTCATAAAAGCAAACAGACATATTCAAGTAGTTTTCCCCCTACTAAATATATCATCTAATTAGGTAATGAGGGCAAATGGAAGTTGAGTATAGTATAATTATTGTAAAAAGCAAAATGCAAAACTTCCTAAGGTTTATTGCTATATTTTGAAAGATTCCTTGTCATTTTAGTTTCTTTCTTTGCTGTGTATTTTGTGAAATGCTGTAAGCAACTTTTAGATTATTCTGTGGATGGATAGCTTTTTTTCATTTATTATTTTATTGCTTTTAGAATAATGACATAGAAATATGAAATATACCCACAAGGATAAAAATACACGCACTGTGAGAAAAAAAACAAAACAAAAAACATAGAGGTTTTTTTTTAAGGTGAAAAAGTACAATAACAAAAAGATATAATGTATCGATTTAGCTGTAAATAGTTGCAATTCTGTACACATATTATTCAAGTACATATGCATTTCTAATATAATTACATAACCATTGCATTTTTAACCTATTATAGTTTGTTCAAATGAGTCCCATATTAAATTATGGGATACAAAGTCTTTGTCTTTAGGCGATCTCTCATATGTGGCAAGTGTAACTAGGTCTTTAATCTATTGGGTGAAAGGGGCCATACATTTATCTTTCAAATGCTGTAGTATCAGTCTTTTTTTTCTGGCCATAATAAAAGCAAGGAAAATCCATTTATATTATCTAGTTGTCAACTTCATAGTACCATGTATGTAGTTCAATATTCAAAAGAATATTATTTTCTGAAAATTATAGCTTTTGTTGAACAACTATATTTATACTTCACTTATATTTGATTTACCTTTACTTGAAAAAAAATTAGTAAGGGTAAGACATTGTAAAAACATGAGTCATAGTTAAGGTGCTGGGAAGTACAAGCGTTAGTTCTGCTTTAGGCAGGATTAAATACACTTTGAAGTTAATACATTTCTAACATTTCAAGCAGTCAATAAGCATTTATTAAATCATTTACATTTATTGATTCATATTTGATAGCATGAAATTCAAGAGACATTATTCTTGCTTATACTTCTATGGAATCTTTTATTAAACTTTCTGTTTATGCTTTCATATGTTTTATTTTAATCATATACCATTTTAATTCCATTCAGCAATCAGCATTCAATTTGTAGTCTCACACACACACAGAGAGATATTTCAATGATCTATTTATTGTTCTCTAAATCTTGTTTTCTCTAAATCAGCAAATAAATATACAATTATTTTATACAATAAACCTTTCTCCTTCAATTCAGATATTTGTCAATGAAAAGCAAAAGAGTACCTGGAATAAAATAATAGCTTCCCAGATATTGTACAATATATTTTGAACTCTTTCAATTCAACTTATGCAGAATAATTTCCCTGATTCACTTAACAAATTAAATTTCCTTTGCTTCACTCACAGAAAAAAAATCAGAATATTGTTATAAATATCAGGCATGATTCCATCTTCACCAACATGTAAAGGCACACACCCATTCAATAAACAAATATATACATACATTAATATATCTCAAGTTACATAATTTATAGTTGCAAATTTACTATTTTTCAAGAATCTCACAGTATTATTACTTTCTTTTACCTCTGTTATATTGGACATTACCTTTTATATTATCTAATGTAATTCTTTTTTTCTAGTATTCTGTAAAAATATCTTTTCATTCTATTCCAAGCAGGTTTCATATCATCATTAATTATCTCTGCTTTCCATTTATTCAATACTCTCTTCTAATACTTTTTCATGTAGGTTTCATGTTTTCTCTTTCTTTAGTTATTCTAAAGTCACTCTAGTTTCTTTCACTTCTTAACACTTAAATCAGTGTTTTCCCAAAATAATCACTCTTGATGCTATTAAAATATGCCTGTTTCATATTCCCCACCGCTTATCATTCTTGTGTCTTTTGTTAATTTTTGAATACTTCATGATAAACCATCAAGTTATGATCATAATATGTTATTCATTCCTTTTGCATTTGCAACTGAACACATGGAGGATATAAACCATGTAGAGAATGCTTCTTTTTCTCCTCTTGTACCTAAGGAGTTTTCTTAGACATGTGGGTTGTGCAGAGAGTGGTGTACAAGTTCAAACAATTCTGGTAACACTAAAAATCTCCCTCTGAATGTACCAAAAAAATGGAGTATTGATTACAAATTCTTGATTTGTTTTTCAGTTTGAAGGGCTCAATTCATTCTCGCAATTTGGTTACGGTCTAAAGATGTTCTCCACCAAATTTATTTATTTACAGTACTTATCAAATTTATTTGACCACTCATCTCACAAAAAAGTGAACCTGGGCAGCATATAAAAAGATATAAAAGTAATAAACACATCAAAAACAGTCATTATTTCAAGACTTCACAAATCCCCTGGAACCTCCAAGTCTGATGACATAGCCAGATCTTGAGAGAATTCTGAGAAAATAAGTAGAATGGAGCTAACTTCATTGGAGTGGGGGTGTAGAATGTTTCATAAGGCCAGGTACCACAACAAAGAAATCTTGCCTCTTGAGATCTGCCAAATGTAGTTCCATTAATGTTCAACATCACACTTATAAGACAACTGCATTTGTTCTCTCGAGACTGTTTCCAAACTTTCCAAAAAAAAGAGGACTTACATTTCAACTAAATACTTACTGGTTGTTTTTTGCTTCTACTTTTCAATGTCAAATAAAGTAAGAAAGCATCAGACCATTTTTACCATGCTAATGTTTACAATACCCATGGTAGATTAAAAACTTACAGAAATAAAATAATGATGACCATATATGAGGTGATTTTTATCTGATCTCAGATTTGAGTATATTTTAGTTGTCTTGTTGAACTCAGTCAGAGAGAAGCAGCATATAATCTCTCTTGGGTCCATGAGAGGATTCTCTGTCAGTTTGAAAGCAGTTCTGTGTTTCTTTGATCTCACAGCAGCAGGGTGGAGAGATAAGTGATTTATTTCTTATATGAAGCATAATTTTTATCTGGAGTATATCTGAAACTGCCGTGAAGCTGTTTATATATATATAAACAGTCTCTCTGAATTTTAACACCAGCAGAATAAAAAAAAAACAATTAATATATATATATATATATATATATATAGTATGTTAAATTACCATAACTGCAGAAGTTATGACAGAACCACTTCTACATTGGGTGGGCAACAGATGGCAACTCCCAGGAATCTTTGGCCAGCCTAGAAATCCCATCACAAGGAATGGTGGCTTTGACAGGTTTATAACATAAGTGCTATAAATTCTTAGACAAATTAAACACATAAATATAACATCTAGGAAATATGGGGACGAGGAAATGTTTATTTTCTCTTCTATGGATTTAGAGATAAAGTGGGCTGCACCTGTTTGGCATTTCTTGCTTCTTATTATCAACAAAGTTCTCAAGGTCTATAAAGATAAACATGGGTGCTAGCAGCTTGAATCTTCTTCCCAGGGATTGGACTGTAATTACCTTGTAATTATTTTTAAAATGATTTACAGTAACAATTTTTTATCTTGCTTTTATTTTATTTTTTCAGAAGCTTGAAACATTATATGAGTATATGAGATTTGTACTTCACAATGTTTAAGTAAAAGTATTTGAACAGGATAAATTTAATTAACTCATATGTATCTGGGATTAACTGTGACTATTTTAAAAACAAGGAGAGTATCTGATATTAAAGCTATTCAAATACGGAAAATGTTATGGGAGGTTACTACCTTCCTTCAAAGTTTCATTAATATATATTGCATTGATATATCTAGCACAGGATTAAAGTTGTCTTCAAGACCAACTTGAAATATTAGACATAAAAACTTGCACCTCCTGAATGCATTAAGAAGTAACCTGTTATGTTATTAAAAGACAGCTGTTGTGACAACAGATTTGATGCTTTTCTATTTTCTTTTCCCTCCCTACAGAAAGCAGCTTATTTTGCAGAGTTTAATCAACAATTCTCTGCAACCTGTAGGGAAAATGCATTCCCACCCACAAGTGAACCAAAATAACATTAAATTCATAATGTTATGAGAATCTTTATAAGAATTAAGCTGAATTAAGTTGTTTTTGCTATTGGAGCTTGCAGCTATTAATGGGATTGGTGGAGGATCTAAGAAAGTAAAAATGAAAAGAAAAAGAAATATTATTTTCACTACAATGACTGAGATCAACTTACTTCAAATCCCTGTTAAGAATTTATCTTAGCAAAATGCATTGGAAAGCACTCTAATTTTCTCAGGGGTCCAATGAAATTGGCATGCTGAACTGCAGGGAGTTCTTTTTCTTCTGCAGATAAACAGCTGATTTTGCCACTAAAGCTGGATCTTTGGTAGCATGCTCCCCAGATTCAAACAGGAGCAAGTAGGAATTCTTCTAAACAACCCTCAGATTACCATGGGAAGAGGAATCTTGATGGTTGCAATTTTCGGTAGAAGCAGCCGGAAGATTGGGTCCCAATCTTTTCAGCTGTTTTTTAAATTGTATTTCAGCACATTTTAAAGTTTCTTTTTCATTTTGATTTTCATATTTAACTGTTAATTGATTGGTTGAATGCTGATTTATTTTAACCCCTTGCTGAATTTTAACATGAATCCTTGCATCTTTTTACTGCTTTAATTTGGTGTTGCAAATCATTTTTTTACCATATGGAAGTTGACAGTGATTCCCTGGGTAGTGAAATTGATCTGAACTGATTTACATTTACATCCGATTGTCACCAGAAGGATTTTGTATTCTATTAATATTTATAGTTCTGGTGTTTTTTTTTACTCTCTGATGAGAATTTCCTTTCTTTCTATTCCCTTTTTACTGTGGGAAATATTGTCTCAATTTGTATGGTGCTCATTCTGTTATGGTACATCTACTTCTCCTGTTCTTAAGAGACTGATTGAAGTCTTCTAGACAATTGTTAGACTATCAATTTAGTATAAGTCTTGAAAAAGGAAAAATACACTGAGTTCTGGGTTCATGTAAACTGTGATTTAGGTAGTTAGGTATATCTGTCCATGTTGCTTGTTGTTTACAGAAATGGTTTAGTGGAGAACGGAGCCTGATTATATCTCACTGCTAATCATTATAAGAGACATGATGGCACAGTGGTTAGAATGCAGCATTGTAGGCTAATTCTGCTGACTGCTAATTGCCAGCAGTTCAGCAGTTCGATTCTGGCCAGCTCAAGGTTGAACCAGCCTTCCATCCTTCTGAGGTTGGAAAAAGAGGACCCAGATTGTTGGAGTAAACTGCTTAGAGAGGACTGTAAAACACTGTGAAGCAATATGTAAGCTATTGCTATCATTATTCTATTATTCATTTTTGTCCTTTCTAGAATTGTCATGGACAATTTCTATATTTGTTATGGGCATTTTAAAATGAACATAGTGATATGAACTTCACTTGGCAAATTATAACTGAGAAAAAAACAAACGAATGGAGCATTGGTTATCTTATTTCATAAAAGTACTACATATATTATTAGGAACGATTAATGTTCCCTTTTTTAATTCCAGAAAAAAAATTCACAATGTTTATACTGAGCAAGATGTCCATCCATTAAACATGTTACCTTTGACAACAAAAGAAGAACATTCTGGAAACATAATTATAGCCCTGAAAACATAGTGCACCATTAGGCTGTCACAACTTTCTAAATGAATATATACAAGATGGAAAATGGTTTATTATGACTATCATATCTAAACAATGCTAATATACAAATTAAAAGTTCAAAAAGCATTTCTGAAGAAGTTGCATATTATCATTTTTTCTAGTCATTCATAAATTGCATTGTTTTACTTTATTTTAAAAGTGAGGTGTTATTGTCATAACAAATCAGATTATTCACAAGGAGAAAAGTCAGACACTTAATGCCTCGTTATACAATCACCACTTTAAAGTAGAAGTAATAGAAGCTTAGCAGTCGTAAATGCCAGTATTTCTTGCCAAAGTAGAACTGATTGCCAGAGTTCAAATTAGCATTTTTCTGTAACTTCCCTTTGCAAAGCACAGTAGTAACAATAACAGGCAGGTTTGATTTGCCAGTGACCAAAATTCTCATGGAATTTCATTTTACAAATTGGCAGTAATTCTTCAATGATTAAAAAAAAGCAAATCAAGAGTCACCACCAGACATAGGCACTCTGGCTTCATTCTACCTCTAGTATAGTATAATCTTTGGAGGTATTAATTATATATTAAGCAGGTGCCATGTGCCCCACAATTATCATTTTCCTATCTAAAGTCCTGTCATATCAGCTCAAGGTTTTCAAGTAAACCTGGTATGATCATAGGTTTTAATCTTAGATATGGGCAGACTCTGCATATAAACATCAGAATAATTTTTCTGGGTGGTATATCATAAAACAATTTATATTATGGTAGCAGTGAAAATAAAGTGTACCATATCAGTTGTCAAAGTCAAACTCATAAAACATTTCCTGATTACTTCTTTAAAAAGTGCAGAATAGGAACTAGGACTTTTCTGGTTGATGTTATTCTGGGCAATAAGCTGAAAGTTTCTCAAACATTTTAATGCAACAACTTTCTCTCTATAATAATTATACAAGAAGCAGTATCTAGTTCTCAAAAGCAGCCTGCATGTACATGGCATGTGTTTCTGTATATTCATTTTTTAAATTATGTCATTATTAGGCCTACATAAATTATGTCTAATCTGGTCCATTTTAAATTATCAATTTGATTCAGGGCATCACATTGATCTGATTTGACTTGGAAAATCAATTCCATCTGATTCTGACAGCAAAACTGAATGATCAACATCACACTGATTTGGTTATATTCAAACCAATTTGAAACTGAATTCTCATTTTGATTCAGAAATCAAAGGGGATATAAATATAAAATTGCTTTCAAATTAAACCTCTAAATGAAATATTCTATAAAGTTCTAGTTTATAGAACAATACAAACCTTTATCAATTGGATCACAGTTTCAGATATATTTACTTAACAGATTAACAATGGCAGTTTCTAATGTACAGGTAGTCCTTAACTTACAACAGTTCATCTAGTCAACAGTTCATTTAGTGACTATTCAAAGTTACAATGGCACTGAAAAAAATGACTTATGACCATTTTTCATATTTAATACCCACTGCAGCATCCCCATGGTCATGTAATAAAAAACCAGATGCTTAACAACTTACTCATATTTATGGCATTTGTAGTGGGCTGGGGTTATATGATTACCATTTGTGACCTTTTGACAAACAAAGTCAATGGGGAAGCCAGATTTACTTAACAACCTTGCTAACAACTGCAGTGATTCACTTAACTGTGGCAAGAACCATAAAATGGAGCAAAATTCACTTCATAATCCAATAGAAAATTTGACTCAATTGTGGTCGTTAGTTGAGGGCATTAGTATCTTCAGTGGAAAAATTCTTAAAGCTTCAAAAATTCTTAAAGCTTTAAAAATTCTTAAAGATATTCAGTGAATATCTTCCTTGAAAAATAGTCTATGTTGAGTTGAATAGAACAGTTATGCTTCAGAAGTTGACCACAGGAAATGTTTATAACAGTTTTTATTATCTCATAAAATGCTTTATAATAAAATGTTTTATGATAATTTGATAAAATGTTAATTAAGATAAAATGTTTTATGATAATTTGGAGCTGGAACTGCTTTAGAGAGACCATAAGCTTTAAAGGTCAGGAAACATCAAGTCTGACTTGAAGATGAAAAGCATAATCCCATTGGGAAAAGGAAGTAGATTATGCTATTTGTTGTTGCAGTCAGGAAATGGTGAATGGCACATATTGCCATGGGCCAAGGGCTTAGTGAGGAGCTTCCCTCAGTAAATTTACCAATTTATTCCATTAAGAAAGTACATATTCGTCTTTTCCAGAGGCCTAGTTGAGTCTGTTTAGGCTCATGTATACCATTTACAATTTCTGCAAAGTCAACACTGTTTTGCCTGCAGTAATGCTTTAGGCTAATTTCTATCTTTGTTTGAATTTTTAAACTTGGCAATCTATTTCACCAATTGGCACGAACACACACACACACACATACACACACACACACACAAATAAATGATGATCCTCTCTATTCTTGCCCTAATTTTGCAAAATAAAGTGCATTGTAACTTTTTTCTCCAAATTATTATCTCCTGAAGGTATCTATGCACAGAATCAGTTTCTCATCTATAATATGCTATTTGTATGTTCTAGCTTAGAATCTGTTTATATGCCAATGAATAATACAATGATGAATGAAACAACTGCATGAGAATTTCTTCTGATAAAGTCTTATCCAAATCAGTCAGTGGGATTACCAGTTAAATTGGACTTTGAAATCCATTATATCATGCTTATCTTATTCTCCCAGCAACTGAGAAAGAAAGGATTACTACAGTAATCACTAACTAAAGTTTTATTAAAAATGGTACATTTTGTTTGTTTTTTATGTGTTTCTGAAGGGAAAATCCAATGTTAATGTTTCCATGTTAATCATTGATGCAATTTCCCTAATCTTTTAAATCAAGGCTAGTGACAATCTATTACATTAAAAGACATTAAGAAATTATATTAAAAATGATTGTTTCTACAAATATATGCCAATTGGAAGTATAAAGTATCCAACTTTTTAAATTCTGAAGCCATTTTATTATTAGAGATGACATGTACCAAGTGTTTACTCTTTACATTTCTTAGAAGAAGAACAGGAAAAGGGAAGTTGCAGATGATTATGCAAAGAATTCAAAATATGCAAATAAGAACAGAGAATATTGAAAAGAGAACAGAGAATATTGAACAAAGAACAG
>JANHFN010006023.1:16063-33415 GCA_032468175.1 Toxicocalamus goodenoughensis | reverse complement strand
GGTGGGACTCGAACCTGCAGTAATTGCAAGCAGCAGATGTTAATAACAGCCTTCTAGTCTGTTGAGCCACCAGAGCTGGATGAAGAAAGTGCCATTCCAGTACAGTTGAGCAGATAGGCAAATCATCCTTAAGGACCAAATCTTTTTGTTAAAGCAAAAATTGAGAGACTCCATAGTAGTATTGCTAAATAGCTAAATGCTTCTTCTAGAATCTAAACTCTTCTGGAGAGAAAGTATCTGGAATTGCCTTTTCCTAGATACTTTGGCTGTTCTTGCCCTGTATCTGGGGTTGCACTTCTAACGAAGTATTCTTGCCCTTGTATCTGCAGGTAAAATGGAGAACATTTTGATTGAGGAGAGTGTCAATGATGAGACCAAGATAATCCTGTTAAATGCAGCCTATTTTATAACAAACTGGATGAAGAAATTTCCTGAGGCACAAACCAAAGAATGCCCATTCAGAATAAGCAAGGTATAGAACGAAGCAACCTCAAACTTTTAAAACAAAAATTAAATGCTACAGAAAAGTTTTCAATTTCTTGCTGAATTTTAAAGTAGCCTTTACTTCAATTCACACAATCCTAAATCAGCTCTGATGAGTGATTTTAAAGTTAATGACACAAACTGCCAGTATGTCATAATGGTTCATTTATGGTCTATCTCTCAAAAGAAACCATGTGTATGTCTAGAAATCACCAGTATGTTCCTTTTTGCAGTTAAAAGTTATGGGCCCCAAGATGGTAAAAATAAAGTTTGAGAACATTATGGATAGCAAGAAGATTTGGGGGGAATGTCAAATGGATTACATTTTTTTATATAGTTTGGCAACTCTTTGTCACATTTTGATTACTGGTTCTTCATAATCTTCTTGACTTCTGTTGTATATAGTAAATTTTGAATCTTGGTCAAGATTTCAAATGGGTTAAAATACTGTATATGATGATTCATCCTAGAATTCTTATTATCTATTCTTGCTATGAATCTATATTTCATATACCAGTTCTAGGTTAACAAATGTAACTAACACTGAATTTCACAAAATAAGATGCTGAGATTAATATTTTCAGATGCATGATTATAAAGAAGCAAATATAATGTTAATCACATAGAATGCATTTCTTAAAAAATATATTTTTTAAAAAAAATCTAGTTAAAGGACTGCATTTCTTCAAAATATTAACTTTTATTTTATAGTGTACATATTTGTATTCAACTTTGTAATAATTTAACAATGTAACATTTGAGTTCTATTCTCAATTCATATTTTAATATATGAAGGTAAAAAGACACATAGTCAGCAATTTTGACCACAACTGGTATGTAAGTGAACTCTCAATTTATGTTTTTCCCTTATTAGACGGAAACCAAACCTGTACAGATGATGAACTTGGAAGCTACATTATGCTTGGGCTACATAAATGATTTTAAAACCAAGATTCTGGAACTCCCATGTCATAATAAACATATAAGCATGCTTATCTTACTACCTAAAGATCTAGAGGATGATACAACTGGATTGGAACAGGTAGAAATAAATATTTGGATAAATTTCAAAGTATTCTTTGAAAAGCTGCATATCAATCACTCTCTTCCTTGAATGTTTCAAAAGTCTGATTAGAAAAGAGTGAAAAATAGATTTATTTCCTAATGTGTCTTGTAGCCATTTGTTTAGTTCATTGACTGTAGCAGGTCCATATTGTTTGGACCCTATATTAATAAAAAGAAACTGGACTGGATGACTCATTAGCTCAAATCACAACAGTTAGTAGCACTCCAGCTGTAGTATTACAATTATATTAATTGTATTCAGTCCTCAGGCAAAACATAATGCCACAGTAAATTTAAAAATCCACAACAGTTGCATGCATTATTAATGAACCCAAATTAACTTTGACTTAATGTTAAATAATCTCCATCTATGACCAGTGGTTTGCCAGCTGCTGGACACTGTGTATGACTGATGGGCAATAATACAATATAATACCATACATGCAATACAATACTATTACATTACCATACCATATCATACCATACCAAACACGCAGTATCCCAGGGGTGTCAAACTTAATTTCATTGAGGACCTGGGAGGCTGGGGGGCATGACCAGAGTGAGCGTGGTGAGCTCGATGTCACTCATTGAGGCTCTGTTTTTGACCACGACGGCCTCCTGCAACCCACTGCCAGTGAAAATGGAACTCGGAAGGACCGTGCACGACATCCCCAAGTTGCGTTTTCACTAGCAGAGTTTCAGGAGTCATCGTGGCCCAAAATGGAGCTTGGGAGGGCCGCATACAGCCCTCCCCGAGCTCCCTTTTCCCTGGCAGAGGCACCGTAGGCCGGTCCTTTGCTGTTTCCAGCAAAGGTGGTGGATCCCATCCCTGGGCCTTGAATTTGACACCCCTGCAGTATCTAATCAGAACTGATACTCTATTCACCTACTATTTTTTTTTTATTTCTTTAGCTTGAGAAGGAGATCACCCCAGAGAAGCTGGTACAGTGGACCAATCCTAGTGTGATGGCAAACAGTAGAGTTAATGTGTTCCTTCCCAAATTTAAAGTGGAAAGTGAATATGACTTCAAACCCATTTTAGAAAGCCTTGGTATGACTCACATGTTTGATGAGAATGCATCAGATTTCTCTGAAATGTCAGAGTCAAAAGGCATTGTTCTTTCCAAGATCATTCACAAAGTGTCTCTGGAAGTAATTGAAGAAGGAGCAGAATCTCGAGACGTTCCTGGATACCGGATCCTACAGCACAAAGATGAATTTAATGCAGATCATCCTTTTTTCTTCTTCTTTAAGCACAACAAAAGTCGCAGTATTGTATTTGCTGGTAGATTCTGTTCTCCTTAAACAGAACTGCCTATAAAGAAACCTGTTATCAATATTTTCTGGGTATGAAATGTTCAAAGGTAATCTACACAGTTTCTCTTGTTAATTGAGTTGAATAACTTCCTGTTCAAATGAATTTACAGAGGAGTGGCCATATCAGTTAGTTGTAGCAAAAATAAGTGTAAAGACACCTAAAAGACTAAAATAATTTATTATGGCATATCTTCTAGTAAAACATAGTTGAATTTATCAGCTAGATATTATACACCAAAGTTGGGAAGATGGTTTCTTGTTTACATATAAAATAAACCTGAGAACAAATTCAGCAAAATGTATCTTTGATAGGTAGCAATAAAACAATTTGCAAAGTTGTGATGTCTCCAGAATACTGCAGTTTGTTTTATGCTCATTGGCAATATTAACTTTATTGAACTGTCTAGCTAGGGAAGACCTCGTATGAGTTTCTTGAGATCTTAAAAAATCTTGAATTAGTTAAATCACTAATTTGTGACTGGAATATCAGAAATTTTATATCTGTAGTGAGGCATTAATCAATTAATGTAGATTTTTTTCTTAAATATGTTTAACAGTAGAATATTTTCTTGTTTCTTTTAATTAATATTGGGAAGTTATTAACTTAGATTACCTTCATTTGTTCCAAATAAAGCATTGCAAAAACTACAGTATATTTTCTTATTGCTGAAGTTTAAAGTGAAAAACAAAACTGCACCTCCTGCATCATTTGAAATCTGACTTCATATATCAGTGATAATATGCATTAATTAATGGAGTTACTTAACGCTGTTCTTTGTTATATGGGAAGCATACACTATTTAACACCTGGACAAGAAAATGAGTTTCAGTTCAAGGTTTGGATTTGTTGATGTCCATTTACAATTTTATGTCTCTTCTATATTAAAGTTTTGAAATAGATGCTAAATCATATATTTCAAGAATGTGTTTGGCAAAGAAGATACCTATTCTTTGGGAGAGTGATTAAGAAATGTTAGCTAAATGTTGGAAAATGTCAGATATGCCAAATTTTACTGAACACACTTTTGAATGGCCTTTTTAAGCTTGACTGATGACCAGGCATGACATCAACAGTATGTGATGGCCTACTATTTCCCCAGCCCTCCTTTAATATGTAAGTGGAGGGGGCAATCTGTGAATAGGGGCCCCATTACTGTACTAACACTGATTTACAGTGGTCCCTGGTGGTAGGTGTGCTTTGGTGAGATGGAATTACCTCAGCCATATTTGTATGGTGAAAATCAGACTTACATGATACTAGGCTCTGCCCTGAACACTAAACTAGACCTGGATCTGGTGTAATGAATTCCCTTGCATTCATATGGATATGGGGAAAAAAAAAACCCTGCAAGGCTCACCTGCTGTAAATTAGGACATGGAATGGAATCGTGATAGCTGCACTCTATTATTTGACTAAATAATTGTATTTTCTGCCATATACTGTATATTTACGGGTTCTTGCTGTGATTGGTCCATGAATTGGAGATCTAGTTCAAAATAGGATACAGACATGGCAGGAGGCAGCTTGGCCTGAATTAAGTCAGGACTTTGTCAGGAAGTAGATCTACCTGTGCCAGTGAGAAGTGAAACTTAAGACCATGAAGACAGTGAAAAGTAAGCTCAGAGGCTTAATGAATAGGGATTAAGTTACTTCTTGGTACAGTATTGTGCACATTTGGATAGAATATACTTAAACGTAAATAGGACTGTACTAACTCAATTAAATCTATGAAGAAAGAGGCGGTATGAAATGAAACAGAAACACTAATAATGAGCTGATAGGTCTTGCTTCAGGTGCTCTACCTGGTCAGGTGTGCTGAACCTGGCAATGGCTCTTGTCCATGGCATTCCCTGTCTCTGAAATGCCCTACCCCAATGAAGTACTGTATGACTTTCAGTAACAACTTGAGTTCTATGAGTGTCTAGATTTACCCACCCCAGCAAGCAGCCATGTTTTACTATCCTTTGATGCAAAGTGGAGATGTTTTTATTCTCCAGTCATTTAACAAATAATATATGTTGATTATTAACACACTGGTTTCCTACTGCTTTTGGTGAAATTGCTTCAGTATTTTAACTGAAATATTTTAAGTATTTTATATTTCAACCGCTTTGGAATTTCATGGGATTTGAATCAATTATAAAACAAAAATGACCTAGTTTTGCAGTGTGACCTAGATTTTAGTTAAACATAAAAACAACAAATATACAAATGAACAAAAACACGAATATTCTGAGTATCAACGATAATCCCCACTGTTGTGATGGAGGAAAAAAGGCAGAAGTGGAAGACAGTTTGCATGTACCAAACCAATTATTATTTCATGTTGTTTGATCCTGGCACAATGATCTCATGTTATTCTGTATTTCATATACAGGTATTCCTTGTTTAATGACTATCTCATTTAGTGACTGCAGTCACAACAATGATGAAAAAGTTAGGAAAAGAATACATATTTGCTGTTATTAACAAAGAAAGATGAATCCATTAACAGTTTTCCATTATCAGTGGTGGGATTCAAATACTACTGGTTCTATGGGCGTGGCTTGGTGGGTGTGGCAGGGGAAGGATACTGTAAAATCTCCAGTCAGAGGTGGTATTGTCCGGTTCTCCGAACTACTCAAAATTTCTGCTACCGGTTCTCCAGAACTGGTTAGAACTTACTGAATACCACCTCTGGATGGGATCATCTTTGGATGCCCAAGAAATACAATAAATAAATAAAAATAAATGCCACCTGGTAAGCTCACCTGTTGCAAAACCAGAATGGTTGCAGTTGGTTCAATTTCTCCAATCTGAATTACTCCAGGGCAGAGTTTTATTGCCTTTAGAATGACTATCCATGTGAAACTGAGCCCAAGAAGGATCTCGGTACTTTCATGCCTACTCTGACTTGTTGGGAGTTGGGAGGTTTAAAAAATTATTCAATCAATATCACCCCAATATATCTATATGTACATTTTACAAGATTATAGTTTAATATTATTACTGAGATAAATTTAATTGGTATCTACAGAAAGACATGTCTTTGCACATCACCCAGACTGCGGTATGGTCTTCTGAGAATGGTGGTATGAGCACTAACTTTGAATATTAGTTGAAGTGTCAAATCCTCTTTGCACAGACACTTTTAATTGTGTGTACACTATTTGTTTTATATACACTGTATTTGTTTTTATAATAACATGGATCCTATCTTGGGATCCCAGGTGTATGAAGGAGTACTTTAGAGTAATAACACCTTCACTTGGGATTGATGTGCACAAATCATGTACACCCACATCCACACCTGTCTATATATTCATTACCAAGGTAAACATGGGTAAAAATGTAAGCATTTACCACCTATTGTTGTCACTTTTTAAAATAAAAATCTGGATTTGAGTTTTGGTATTATGTAAAAAAATGTTTAATTATATATTTTATTCCTTTAAATCTACAGTCTGAAATATGTATTAAAGCCATTTAGATTCATCAGATTAATCTACTCTGGAGTGCAATGGATTACACCATCCAATTGCTAAATGTGTGTGTGTGTGTGTGTGTCACAAAGCTCAAAATTAATTGTCTTCATTTCCTTACTTGTTAAACTTGTACAGGCAAGAACCTGGTTCTATTGGTCTCCAAAAACACTTGATTGTATTGGATATTATTTTGTTTGATTAAAAGTAGCCTAATCAAATGGGATTGTATAAAAGCAGAGATTGAGATTATTTTAGGGTAAAGAAAAATCACTTAAAATGTAGACTCATACATAATAAAAATAAAGAGTTCATATGATGGGAGGTGGATACAAATTTCTCCAAACATCATGAAATCATCTGATGTATACAACCATGAAAGGGTGTGGTAATTATAGACTTCCTCAGAAAGCTGAAGAGAAGCATTGGGTAAAAGCAATCTCATAACCAAAGTCAAGCAGCCGGTAAATATGATTTTGTTTAAATATTAATATGCCTAAGTACTGAATGTGAAAGCAATGCTTTTCATAACTTAAGGGGTGGTGGTGAATGTGTGAAAAGAAAATGCTGTTTTATGAATTCAGAGGACAGTCAAAAATTTAATACAAGATAGTGAAGAACAACAGATAATTATGTCTGTACAAACAAAGCCAAATGAAAGATGTTGTTGGTTTTGTGAATGAACACTTCCTAATGAAATGAAATTAACATGACTGCTTTTTTAATTTTAAATGTAAATATAGTATGGGCTGGATCTATAGTGTCATGACAGATAACTCTGTTTGGAAAGGATGTGGGAGATATTGCAAACAGGACATTTTCCAATATAGATTTCCATTGCTGAGAACAATTGGTAAGATTCCTAAAATGGGAAGAGAAAGATAATGCAGGGGGAAAGTGTCTTTTGGTAGCCTAAATCCTGCAGGCCACTCTTGTCTCCTGGTGAATATTTCAATTTTCAACTTGCCATAAGAGATTTGTTGAGGAAGAGGGAAAGAATTTAAATGTGTTTCTCCAAAGACAATGACTGGTTTGTCCATGCAGTACCAAGAATACAGTTCAATTCAGCAGCATCCAACATTGTACTGCAGCCCTGGTACTCAACAGGGAGACTTCAGCCTACCCATCAGACATACCATGTACGCTCAAGTACACCCTACGGCATGATTTAAATGATTGATTATGTGACTGCTTTAACTTCCTCTGGTTCAATGTTGTTCAGTGTTACTTTAACACTCGTGTATAACTATTAGAAAGTCAACATTGCCTTTAGTGACTGTTCAAAAGTTACAACGGCACTGAAAAAAGTGACTTATTACCATTTTCACAGTTGCAACCTTTATAGCAATCTTCAGTGTCCCAAGGCCATGTGATCACCCTTTGTGACCTGATAAGCAAAGCCAATGGGGAGAGCAGATTCACTAAACAATCAGGGTTACTAACTCATCAACGGCAATGATTTACTTAACAACTGTGGCCAGAAAGGCCATAAAATGGGGCACAATCCACTTAACAAATGTCTCACTTAAAAGAAATTTTGGGCTCAATTGTAGTCTAAAACTAGGATTACCTTTATTGGTCTAGATCAGTGTTTCTGAGATTTGGCAACATTAAGATATGTAGACTCCAAGTCCCATAATTCCCTGGCCAGTTGAGGGATTCTGGGAGTTGAAGTCCACATATCTTAAAGCTGCATGGCTCTAGAAAGCATCCAATGTTGCATGTTTGTTGTGAATTGTATTTGCAGCTAAGTATACTAATCATCACCTGTTTCCATTCTAGTTAGTTTTTTCCCCTGTAATTTCCTAAATAGATTTGTTTTCACTTTTTGCTTTTTGCTTCAGTTTTTCTATTCTTGGCTCACCTGCTCCAGTTGCAGGAACTTTGAATATAAAATATACTTGAAAATAACAGCTTTGAAAAAGTGCAACTTGACAGATGCTTTCATATTAAATAAATTTATTTTGCTGCTCCCTCCCCCACCTTTCCCTTGGGTGTGGCTTTCTAGACTTCTATATGCAATATCCAAAACCTGCTGCTCCTGAGCATCTGGTTACTTATAGGTTTTCTCTTCTTTTTTTTTCCTAGCCAGTCATGGATTTGAGTCTCACCAGGCAGTCACTTTCCAAAGCCATTACTGCCTTTGCCCTGGATCTTTACAATAGGTTAAATTCCAATAAACTTTGCAAAAATGTTTTTTTCTCCCCTGCAAGTATTTCAATGGCCCTGGGCATGGTTTTAATTGGTGCAAGTGGGAATACTAAAATGCAGATTGAAAAGGTAAGCAAGACCATGACAGGGCTTCCTGACAAAAAAATGTTTTCTTCTTTTGGAGGGCCTGGAAGCTGATTCAAAAATTCTATCACATAATGCTGGAAGACCAAATCTGCAGTTGAGGCACATGGAAGATTTTGAGCAATGGTTGTTTGAGGTTAAATTATGCAAATGACACATTTACCTAAACCAAATGTATTACATCAATTGTCTGCTTTAAAGAAAACAGACTGTGTGGGTTCTATGGGAGCGCACTCCAATTTTATCCATTGCATTCAAAGTCAGTTGAAAAGGAGTCTGTAGAATGGAAGTTTTCCTATGCCCTTATTATTTAGACTCCCTTTTTGTTTTTTCTATTTTTATAGTCAGTGTTAAATTTGAAGTTATGTGATTTTGCTAATGTAAAATACATTTACATATATAGCAAAATACATTTTGCTAATGTATGTTGTATATAGCTATACTTTTCTTAATTAGTGCAGTAAAATAAGTAAACTTTTTTTTCTGTTTCTGCTTTCTGTTCAGCATCACATGTTCATAACTGTTAACAAGAAAGAATAATCACTGCACTTGAACTTTCCTCCAGATGAATTAGACTGTAATTTCCATTTTACTAGCCATCTGGAGGGCATCAGTTTGGGGAAAGTTGGCCTATTCTCCCAAGCCAAATTCAGCAATTCAAGATACCCACTAGATATTCCCTGTAGAATTATCCAACCATTTTTGAATGGGAAGAAATGTCTTTAAGATTTGATGAAATTTGCTCTTCCTCCAATTACCTGCCTTTCCTGCCTCTGTTGCCACTCACTGCAGTTCCTTGCCTTCCAACAAGGTAATGGGTGACACAAAGTCTAAATAATTTGGCACATCTTGACATGCCTTTGGATGGTGTTGGAATAAGACAGAAAATATTCCATTACATCTAAGGGTGACTTAATCCTTTTACATTTGTGGGCTGGGGATGAGATGACATCAGGAAAAAACAATTGAAGACAATATCTTGAGTGCATTGCTAAAAAGAATATATGGCTGAGACGTGTTTGTGTTATGTTTAGGTAGAAAGAGAGACTAGTGGTATTTATTATAAAAAACAAAGTTGTCATAAATCATGGCAATTTTGCACATGGAATATACTTGGAATTTTGAGTGCATCTCATGAATGCATTTGCAAATGTGGAGAATTGTACAATCATGAAGTAGCTCTTCGTTCAAAGGCATTCTGCAAATAAATATAATGCAGACCAGAGGATACTGTTTTGTTTTGCAGTAGGTTATATTTGATTATAAAATTTTATTGTTGGTGGTTTTAAGTTCAGGTGTAGACCAGTTTCCTTGTTTGCAGATGCCGTGTTGCTTGTTTGCCTGACTGCTTATTTATGTTATAAATAAGGTCTCCTCTGTTTTATTCTGTGTTGATTGCAACTACTTTTGCTGTAGGTGCTACACCTTGCTCAAACTCCTGGAGAAACAGGACCACTTGATTCTAAAAGAAGAATGGTTGAACCTGCGCCCGAATCTGTGAGACCTCTTCCATCAGTATGTCCAAAAACATTGTTAAACCCCACAGAATTATATAATTTATCAAATTATTTGTTCCTTCCAGTACTTTGGTCAATAATACTTTATGGATGGACTCAGGCTGAGCTATTATATATGGTAGTGGTAGAACTTTTGAATGTTTACATGACTGCCACAGTGATCCAAGCTGAGCACAAAAGACTCATTTATCTGCAGGCAGACTGAGGTTACTTCTAGTGACCTACTCTAGTTTTACTCCTCTTTACCACTTTGGGAGGCAATCGTAGAAATATAATATTGGAGGCTTATATTTTCTTTAATATACCAGTTTCATTTTTTAAAAAATAATAAAGTCAGGCGATTCAGAGAACTTGTGTGCCTCAAGAGAGATATTAGCATATACCCTGATAGAAATGGGCACCAAAGTTGACTGCCCTACCGTGAAGTAAATTGAACCTTGTGATATGTTTCCTGCCTTTTATGCCAAGGAGACAGCAATATAATTATTTTTATTCAGCTTCCAATCTTCTTTTTCATATCTTGACTAGGAAGGAACAATTTATTCCGAGTTCAAGCAACTCTTACTTCAGCTGAATAACCTCAGCCATGGTTACCAGCTGAAACTGGCCAATAATTTGTTCATGCAGAAAGGATATCAATTTCTTCAGGTAAGGCCTCTCTCCTTTAAATAAAGTTAGAGCCTTTTCATTGCTTGCCAAATATTCTAGATTCAGTGTATAATAATCTTCATGTAAAGCTGGGAAATACCCAGTACTGGATCTGTAAGTCATTGTGGGCAATATTGAAATAGATAGGCCAGTTAGCTGACTAAAGTTCAAAGTAGCTTCCTATGTTATTGCAATCCTAACATCAGATACTTTAAGAAACGAAGGAAAGTGAAGAGCGGATATACAAGACTTGTTGATTCTCTGCAGCAGTTTAAGCCGTTGTTAAAAATAGTTGTCTGAACTGAGGCTGTTTTCAGTTTGATGTTATATTGCCTTAGATCAGGGCTGTCGAACTTGTGGCCTGCGGACCAGATGCGTCACGCGCTGGCCACACCCACTCTCATTTTAGCAAAGGGGAAAACGTTGCGATACCTCACGTGATGACAACGTGATGCTGCGAGTTTGACACACCTGCCTTAGATCCAACAGAGGAGAAAAAAATGTGTTCATTCCTTTTGGAGTCACCATGAATATTTTAACATTTCATTCCCCGACTTCTAATGTCTCAGAGGAGCCTCAATCCAATAGCATTATGTTCTGGTTAGGGTTACCCAGATGTCCAACAAAAGTAGGCGGTACTGTCCTTTTTGTCTTCATGTCCTCCTTCTGGCAGGCATAGCCTTAAAATCAAGTATTGTCCAGCTTTTTGAATACAGGTAGTTCTTGACTTACAACAGTTCATTTAGTGACCGTTCAAAGTTACAAGTATTAAAAAAGTGACTTATGACCTTCTTTCACACTTACAACCATTGCAGCATCCCCACGATCACAAGATCAACATTCAGACGCCTGACAACTGATTCATATTTATGATGGTTGCAGTTGCCCAAGGTCATGTGATCCCCTTTTGCAACCTTCTGACAATGGGAAGCTAGATTCATTGAACAACTGTGTGGCTAACTTAACAATTGCAGTGATTCACTCCACAACTGTGGCAAGAAAAGTGGTAAAATGGAGCAAAGTTCACTTAACAGCTGACTCGCTTAGCAACAGAAATTTGGGGGTCGTAAGTTGAGGACTACCTGTATTTTCCTGAGCAGCTTTTCTTCACAGTGCAGGGCTTCTCTAATAAGTGCTGACCACAAGTTAACAAGTCCTACTCATTAATTTAGTTATTTGGTTAGTACCCACAGGTCAGCTTACCCAACTGCCTGAAATTAAAGAGAATTCAATCAGTTAAAAGCCTTCAACTCCTAACTGTACCAACATGGTGCTTTAATTGAAAAACTGTTCTTTCTGATGCTGGAAGAAGTTCATTTCATATTCACATAGACCAGTGGTGGCTAAGCTTTTTGGGCTCCTGTGCCAAAAATTTTCCGCATGTTTGCACGCTCGCACTCGCATGCCAGCACCCAGAAGGCAATGTGTGCCCCCCACATCCCTATGCATGCAATCCCCTCTCACCACGCTGCCCCCTTACCTGCACTGCGCCTCAATGCTGATTTTTGGCCAGTTTGAGGCCCTTTTCGGCCTCCCAAAGGCTTGAGGAAGGCTTCTGCAGATTTCTACAAGCTTTGCAGGCCGAAATCTAGCCCTGTTTCATCACTTCCTGCTTTTCTGAAAAAACCTGGAAGTGATGAAACAGGGCTAGATTTCGACCTACAAAGCTTGTAGAAGCCTGCAAAAGCCTTCCTCAAGTCTTTGGGAGGCCGAAAAAGGCCTCAAACCGGCCGAAAATCAGCTGTGAGGCATGCATATGTGCAGTGAGGTAAATTTGCCTGCAGCTCACGTGCTGGCACAAATGCCTCTGCGTGCCACCTGTGGCACGTGTGCCATAGGTTTGCTATCACGGACATAGACCTAAAAACATTTTTGGCAGTCTTTCACTGTAATTTTTGTGATAAGAAAGTTAAAGAGATAGTGTCTATATGGAGATTCTCAGTCATCCAAATCATGCTTGTCCCAAAGGTGCTTTTTCAGTTGCCTCTTGAAAAAGCATCTTTGGGTTAAAGAGTTAATGTATCTTCCTCCTTCCTCCTCTAATTTGTCCTCCTTTCTACTTGTCCACATCCTGCTTTGTCCATTCAGCTATTTTATAGCCCTGGTTCTAGCAGATCTGAAAGTTCCCTTTCTGTGGGAAATCTCAATTAGAATTAGAGATTTATTTCATTTCATTTCATTTTTTTGTTTGTCAAACTTGTACAAGATAACAAGTGTAAGTATGAACATAAACATGAACAAAGGAAGTAAATACAGATAAATAAGGACAGTAAGACAGGGACGGTAGGCACGCTGGTGCGCTTATGCACGCCCCCTTTAAGGGACCTCTTAGGAATCGGGTGAGGTCCATGGTAGACAGTTTGAGGTTGAAGCTGTGAGGGGTTGAGGCTGTAACAATGGAGTCAGGTAGGGTGTTTCAGGCATTGACCACTGTTGCTGAAGTCGTATTTACTGCAATCAAAAAAAAAGGGAACTATGCTTAGATCGGACCGCAGATGGTGCAGTTCCAGATTGTCCAGGCCCAACATTTCGAGCCTGGAGGCATAGTAATTTCTATTGTGAATAAAGGATTGGAGTACTTTTCTCGAGAAATACCTCTGAACCCGCTCAATTGTGTTAATACCCAATATACAGTGCAGGATCCAGGTGGACGAGCTGTATTCGAGAATTGGTCTGGCAAAGGTTTTGTATGCCCTAGTTAACAATTCAATGTTGCTGGAGAAGAAGCTTCGCAAAATAAGGTTAACGATTCCTAGAGCCTTTTTGGCAATGCTGTTACAGTGAGCTTTGGGGCTTAGATCGTTTGAGATAAGTACTCCTAGCTCCTCAACAAAGTGAGGGTCGTCTACAAGATCGTTTCCTCCTAACTTGTATTTTGGTGTTCTGATTATTATTATTTTTTGCCAATGTGTAGGACATCATCAAAAGAGCAAAAGAATTGAAATGGAAATGGGCTGATCACAGAGCAAGAAGAACTGATGGCAGGTGGACCAAATGGATCCCACTTGATCAAAGGAGTCCACGAAAGAGACCTAAATCAAGATGACATCAACAAGTATGGCAGGCCCAATTGGCAAAGGGAAGCTCAGGACTGTATTGGTTGGAAACATGTGGAAGAGGCCTTCATCCTGCAGTAGATAGATAATAGCTAAAATGATGATGATAACGATGACATATTGTTAATAAGATACTGCAGGGAAATAATATACATATTTTTTTCCTTCATCCAATTTGTGTCTGATTCTCAGAGACATGCACGAAGTCCTTTACGTTTTCTTGGCAAGGTTTTTCAGAAGTGGTTTGCCATTACCTACTTCCTAGGGCTGGAAGAAACTGACTGGCCGAAGGTAATCCCGCTAACACAGGCAGGACTAAAACTCCTGTCTCCTAATTTCTACCTTCATGACTTAATCAGTATAGGTACTGTAGTCCTTGGCTTATGACCACAAGTGAGCTCAAAATATCTGTTGCTAAGTGAGGTTAAGTGAGTTTTGTCCCTTTTTACCACCTTTCTGGCCACAGTTGTTAAGTGAATCACTGTAGTTAAATTCTTTTTTTAAAATAAAGTTTAATTATACGTTTTCTTTGTTTTGTATTACAGCTTCAATTTTACAACTATGATACATTATGAATCAACATTATACATTATGCATTCTATTATACCTATGTTCATCCATTTAACTTTTCTTTATATAATACCATATTTATTTTTCTTATTCCTATAGTTCTAACCAGAGTTTCTATATCCATATATTTTTAACTATCATTATACTCATATTATTTCTAGTACTTTGATTGTCTTTCATTGTAGTTTTCTAATCTATGCATCACTTATCTAACCAATTGTACCATATGTTCCAAATGGAATAATATTCTGATTCCCCTTTATCTTTAATTTCCATTGTCCTGTCCATTTCAGCGCAATCAAGTATTTTAGATAGAATTCTTTATTGGCCATGTGTGATTGGACACACAAGGAATTTGTCTTGGTGCACATGCTCTCAGTGTACACAAAAAGAAAAGATATATTCATCAAGAATCATAAGGTACAACACTTAATAATAGGTTTTTTTTAGTTTAGTTTATTTTATTATTGCACCTCGTACAATGAAATTAAATACCATTTTCAGTGTACATTATGACTGAAAATAAACACAAACATACATCCTTCACATTCTGTACATTGAATTGAAAATCCCTGATATTGCATTAATGTTGCACTATACAGCAGAATTCAACAGAGCTCCTGCCCTGGGATAGAAGCTGTTTTTCAGTCTATTTGTCCTTGTTTTAATATTTTGTACCATCTACCAGATGGTAATAGTTCAAAAAAAAAGTCATAGGGTACCAGTAAGCAATCAAATCATACTGGGAAACAGTCAGTAAAAATTGTTAGGATACAAGCAACAAGGTTACAGTCATACAGTCATAAGTGAGTTGTCAAGCTAAGTAACACAGTTGTTCAGTGAACCTGGCTTCTCCATTGACTTTGCTTGTCAGAAGGTCTCAAAAGGTGATCACGTGACACCAAGAAGCTGCAACCATCATAGATACATGCCAAGTGCCCAAATTTTGATCAGATGACCCTGGGGATGCTGTAATCACACTTCCAGTGCCGTTCAAAAGCTCACCAAACAAATGCTTATAAGTTGAGGTCTACTTGCAAACTGGCTCTACAATATGCATATAGTATCCTATTTTGGGATTCTTTGTGCATAGAGAAGCCTACACGTGTTTTCATGAAAAACACTGGACAAAAAGCAAACTAATTCCATTGTGTTGGTGTGCTGGAGGAATGTGGGATTTCTGACAGAATCTGAGCTACACTTGCAAGATTAGTAGGTGAAATGGAACATAATTCACCTTTAGATGTCAGACTTTCCCACATATTGCAGTGCTGTTTATTTTGTGAGATAGCAAGGCATTTAAATATGTAATTGTGCTCATCACCAGGATCAACTCATAAGAATCCGTTGCTGATAGTTCACGTCTGAGAAGATTTGGGAATAGAAATAGAACACAACACAACAGAACATGATAGAATGATAACAGCGTTGGAAGGGACCTTGGAGGTCTTCTAGTCTTACCCCATACTTGAGCAGGAGATCCTATATCATTTCAGACAAATGGCTGTCCAGTCTCTTTTTGAAAGGCTCCAATGATGGGGCACCCACAACTTCTGAGGCAGGCTATTCCATTGGTTGATTGCTCTGAACTGTTAGGAAATTTCTCCTTAGTTCTAGGTTGGCTCTCTCCTTGGTTAGTTTTCATCCGTTGTTTCTTGTCCTGCCTTCTGGTGCTTTGGAAAATAGCTTGATCCCCTCATCTTTGTAGGAGCCCCTCAAACATGGGTGGGATTCTGCCAGTTCTGTCCGGCTCTGTAGAACCGGTAGCTCTGAAGAGCAGCAGGCATAGAACTGGTTCTATGTCTGCTGCTGTTTTGGCCCACCCGCCTTCCCCGGGCTGTTACGTGACTTTTATTTCCTGCTTTGTCAACCTCAGCTGCTTTGCGTGGCACACCTGTGCTTGAAAAAGCAGGGAAATAGTGCTTTTTCAAATGCTGCGCACCCATGCGCAGCGCTGCTCAGATGTTCGGGCAGCATAGCTGACGACGTTCCACACGCGCAAATCGCAAAATCACTGATCCGGTAGTTACACCTGTCGGATACCACCCCTGCCTTCAAACATTGGAACACTGCTATCATGTCACCCTTGGTGCTTCTTTTCATTAAATTAGACATGCCTAATTGCTAGAGAGACTGCTAATATTTGCAGATCTGGCTCCCTGGCAGAACCCCCTCTTCCTGCCCTGGCAACATTCAGAAACAAGCAGGTTTTGCTCCTGGTGTATGCACGCAATTAGATCTCTTTCTCTGTTACTTCACGTCTTCATCTTTTAAATATTTTATTTCTAACCCTACATGAATGTTTTATGGAGCATTTGTTTGAACCCTGTTTCTGCGGATGTCTTATTATTATTCTTTATTGTTGGCGGATTTTGTTTTTTGTTTGCTGCAAACTGTCATAATTCAACCCACTGAAATTGGTGGCATGCCAGTTGAATGAATGCATCTTTTCAATGAATTCATGAATGAATCTTTTTAAAAAACTAAGCACTTAGAGAACATGTTGTATCACACCGAAGCTTATCTACTCTAACTTTCTTTATACGGTGATTTTATGTTTTGTGTGTGCTGTGCGCGTGTGTATATCCACATCAGCTAGCTGTCTGCACAGCTGAGCAGTGCTGCTCATGGGTGCGCAGTGGTTGACAAGGCACTTTTTTCCTGCTTTTTCAACCGCAGCTGTGTTGCGTAAAGCAGCTGCAGTTGAAAAAGCAGGAAATAAAAGTCAGGTAAGAGCCCGGGAGGGCAGATGGGCCAAAAGAGCAGCAGACATAGAATCGGTTCTATGTATGGTCTCTGTTTGCTGCTCTTCAGAGCAACTGGTTCTACAGAGGTGGCCAGAACCGGTAGAATTCCCCCCCCCCGGCTCATATGCCAGTTGGACATATGCCTTTTTTAGCTGTAAATCTGATCCTACTAGTCTGGGAACTCTCCTCTCC
>JANHFN010006020.1:0-14109 GCA_032468175.1 Toxicocalamus goodenoughensis | reverse complement strand
TCATTTCTCTCCAAATGTCGGCCAAGGTCCATAAAAGGGTTTCCAGAATTTTATAATAATGTTCCATATTTTAACCCTGATTGAACTTTAAATTCTTTTCTTTTACGTCTAACAATCTTTAATTCTTCAAGTTGCTGTCATAGCATCGAATACACATTTTCTCCCATTTCAAAGGTTTTATAGAATAAGTTCTAGCCCCCGTTTCCCCCCCATTTCGATTTGTCATTTATGTTTCTCTTCTGACAGTTGTCTCTATCTTATAAACCTTTATTCCTTTATTTTCCAGTATTTCTCTATCAGCTAGGATTTATAACTCCTCTTCATTCTGTCTATCCATCTCTTTTTCTCCATCCTCTTGCTCAACACTTTCCTTCTGGGTCCTAGTGCCTGCCCCCTCCCCCCACTTTCTGAGGGTGTCAATGGCTGCCATGGAACGCCAGTCCTTCCTGTCCCCATATCCAGGCCAGCGTGCAGGAAGAATCCTCATACCTTGGGGGGGTGAAGCAGCAGCTGGTGGAAGTCCTTCAGGCGTGGCTCAATGCCCTGCAAGATGCCGCTATTGACAGGGTGAAACTTTTCAAACCCCTGGCAGAAGGAGTCAGAAAGGCCTTCCAAGCTGTGGGCCGAAAAATAAGCCGACGTCAGAAACAAATCATGTTCTGACCATATGGGAGCCCTGGCTGGTGCCTTAGAACAGGCCTGCTTCAATTTCACAGCCACCTCCAAGTTGATGCAGTTCAAGTTCTCACCCAGGGGAAGCAGCACAGTGCAAAGTAACGAGAACGAAAAAGGGTAGAGCAGAAATATGGGCAGGCTCAGCTCTAGGGGTTTTCTCTGCCCTGTTTCCGAGGTGGCTCGCCCTTCTCCCCAGGGCTGAGAGGAGGGACCAGCCCCAAAGGGGCCTCAGGCTGGGCAAGGGCTCGGCTTTCCCCACTGCTGGGCCAGCACCTTAACTGTTACAGGCAGGCCGAACTGGTTCCGTTTCCAAACTAAGGAAAGGCAGCAAGTGATACCTGGAGCCAGAAAGACTTGCCAGCCAGAGGAAAGCGCCAGAGGGGGCTCAGGCCAAATGCCCTGGGGCCATGCAGCAGAGCCCCCATCCCCGCGCTGCCAGAAAACCAAGCCAGCACTGCTCGAGGTGGACACAATTCAAGAAATATCAGAACATCGGACTCTCCCTGGGTTGAGTTCCTTGCCTAGTCATAGGGGATGGGTGTGCCTAGAACTACAGCAGGAAGGGACCTCGGAGATCTTCTAGCCTGTCCCGCTGCCCAAGGCAGGAGTTCTTATGCCACCCTGGACAAACAGCTGTCCAGCCTCTTCTTGAAAATCTCCCGTGATGGAGCAGCCACAAGGCAAGCCGTTCCATGGATTAACCGTTCTGTCAGGAAATCCCTCCTGGTTTCCAGGTTGGCCCATACATATCCTGGACTCCCACCCCAGGACTCCCCCCTAAACTGAGTTCAGCATAACTTGGCCACTGTGCTCACACGTAACGCAAGCAAGGAACCCCCTGGGGGCCTCCTAGGGTGGCACGCCCAACGGAGGAAGCGGTCAGCCGCAAAGCCAGTCGGACCTGAAGGAGCGTGGGAGAGCCTTGCAGAAAGAACCCTCCCGCTTACCCAGCTCTCCTCGGCTCAAGCAGCGTTAGCAAAACTTGCGTCCCATTCACAATGCAGGTCTCCGTCAACCCCTCGTCAAACACGTTCTTCAAGAGCTGCTCCACGCACTCCTGTCTGAGACACCAAACGCAAGTCAGCACCCCGGGAGAAATTGGGGCTGGCCACTCTGTAGCAAAAGGACCCAGGTGACGTCATGTGACCACGCCAACTCAGGGCGGACACGGTGGCACTCCCCAACCGGAAGCCCCAAGAAATCGCAGCACCCCACGGCAACCCAATCGCCCCCTCCAGCCAGCTTTCCCGTTGACCCCACTTCTCGGAATCCAACAGGGAGGGCTGCCAAGGGCAACTGCACGGCTGTGGGGTGCCACCACTGCAAGGAACCGGGGCATGTACATGTGTCACAAGCAGCACTCCACTGAGCAGCTCAGTTGAGGCCAGAATCCCCACTACTAAGGGAAGTGACCATAAAGCGTCACATCACCACATCTCTTAGTGGCTGCAGTCCCGGCATTCTGGCTGCCATCGCTGGCCGAGAACTGCTGTCGTTAAGCGAAGGGGGTCCCAGGTAAGGAGCACGGAGCGTGCTGCAAGTGGCTACAGGAAACTGCAATCACCCCAGGAAGCCTCAGTTGTCCCAGCAGCGCAGCACAAAGCAGCCACCACTGCCCCGTCTGTCCACGATCTCTGCCCTGTGGGCTGCCCTGCACAAGGGCACTCATTGGCATCAGTACTGGGGCTTAAGTAGAGACCTGGGACCACCAGCAGTCTCAGGTCCCCTCCGGTGCCCCCACTCCTTCCTGTACTCACAAGGGGCTTCAGGGGAACGAGGGCGCCTGCCATTCTGCAAGTAGCCCGCTAGTTCTCCAGAGACCTAGAGAAGGCTGGAAGGTTTCTGAAGGATCGGGCAGACGGAGCAGGAGGCTCGAACAAATGAGACCTGAGGGTCGGTGAAGGGGTGGGCTGCGCGGCCTGGAGAACAGCCTGGAGAACGGCAAAGGGCAGTGGGGCACAGTAGAGGCTGCATAGTGTGGGCAGTGAGGGCAGCTGGGGCTGGCGTGGCTGGCTGCTGTACAGGGCTTGAGGCATCTTTTCTCCATGGCAGTGGCCGCGGGGGATGAAGCGGAGGTCCTGGGTGCAGACAGGTAGTGGGGGAGCTGCAGCGTCCCCGTCCCTCGGGTGGTTGGCTCATGGAGGCACCCAATCTCTGACATGACCGCAGGGGGGCTGTACAGGCTGCAACTTCCGGTACAAGTGAAAAGTCTCCCAGGGCCTCCTCCCACTGGCCCACCCGCTGCCGCCTCCTTGGCTACTTACGATTCCAGGGATGCCAGGAGAGGGTCCAGGTCGGCCACCTCCTGGAGTTGGTTACTCTGATCTCTGCTCAGCCTGATGATATCACACAAGGTTTGAGAAGCATTGGATTGTCTCTGCAAACCGGGCAACAAGTCATTCCTGGCAAGAGGGCCCTTCAAAGGCCTGAGCAATTCCCCCCCAACCCCTGGGGAAATGGGGGGGGGGAGGTGGGAGAGCAGCAGGCCCCCTCCATAGTTGCACCCAAACCCTCACCACGTTGAACACCAAGATGCTCCTTGGGCCCTATGTTCCTGGGTTATGTTATGCACTACTTAACTCTGATGGACTGAACAAGGAGTTGTAGCCTCCGGTGCATCCATTCTCTCTATCATAAAGTATCAACCAGTTGCTATTCCACTATTTCCTTACACCTGCCTTTTAATCGTGTCAATTTTGCATATATTCTGTATTCATGAATTGGCATCTCCTTATTATTCAGCAGAGGTATTTAAGCCCAGCAACAGCCGTACGTGGTGGCGTGAATCAAGCAGATGTGGGCTTGTTCAGCAAACCACTGTAGGACCAGGAATGCTTCAGGGCGACAAGGGAAACCAGCGGCAGCTAAGAAGTGTTTCCCAAGGAAGAGGACGGGCTGAACCCTGAGGGTGATGGCTGCCCCTCAAGGCAAGGAGGGAGGGAAGAAGGCAGACGTCCAACCAGGACAGGAGCGAGAATCCTAGCGAGTTTTCCACCCCCACCAGAGGTGGCCTAGAGGCCCTGCCGAGAAGGGCTCCCCTCTTCAAAAGGCCCCTCCCTGCGAAGGAGCCCTTGGGGCCCATGGGGGAGCTCCCCCAGGAAGAGCCTGCTGGCCTCCCACCTCTCCTCTGGGCCACTCTCCTTCCTTGACCGCTGCTCAGGGGACACTCACATCTTCCTCCTGGTGAGGGCGGATCAGCTCCACCAGCCTCTGGACCAGCTTTGCCTCATTCAGCCACTGCAGCACAAAATGAGGGGGGCGAGAAACAACAGATAAGCCAGTACCCCACCTGAACCTCGGATGTTCCTCCCACCACCACTGCTACAGCCCCCTCCCCTTATGCCAATCTCACAGGCTTTATTCCCAGAAGCTCCAAAGAAATCACAGCTTGGAAGAGGCCGAGGCCCACGGCAGCCAAAGGACTTCACCCGCGGCCCCAGCCCCAGCCATCTCTGGCCGAGTCTGCCCGGAGAAAAGGGGCGCCCAGAACAGGCACTTCTGAGCAACTCACCCTCAGCCCTGCAGGAAAGCCAACCCCTCCCCCCTGGCCGCCATTCCCAGCAATCAGGGATGAGGGCGGGCAGCCAAGGGGGAGGATCCCACCCAGAGAAAGCCCCTGTGGTGGAGTCTTCCCCTCCGGCCACCTCTGCTCCATCCAAGGGAATGGGGCCCTGTGCCCTCCTGGACGCTGGAGGGGAAGAGTCCCCCAGCACCCGCACCCACCCAGGCCTGACCCTTTGAAAGGGGGCACTCTCCCAACACAGGGCCCCCTAATGTGAACCCTGACCTGCAGCACTTCCTGGCGAAGGGGGACTGGCTCCACACAGCTGACCAGTCGCAAGAGGAGGTCCATCATGGCGGACGTCTCAAGGTGCTTCAGCACCAGGTCCACAAACTCGGCTTTCTTCCTCAGGAACGAAACCACCTGGGGAACGAAACCACCACAGCAGCCAGGCCTGATGAGAGCTCATTGCTTCAAGCAAGGGCACCTTCTAGCTAGCATCTGCAGAGGACATGCACCCCCCAAGTTGCAGGGGCCAACGGTTGGAACCCACACCAACCCTGGAATCAACCCCCGGCCCACACTGTGCCACCCACCGGGTCCTCTGAGAGGATCCAGGGATGACGGAAAGCTACCGAAAGGTCAAGTTGCACCAGGGTGGGAGCACAATCTCCATTCCGCCCTTGCCAGAGATCATCCAAACGGTCCAGATCATCTCCTCAAGGCCTCCTGAGGTTTCAGCGCCATCACTTTCTCAACCACCTTCCCCAGAAAGGGGAGGATAGGGATGGGGCAGAAACAGTGCAGCCTGGTGGGTCCAGCAATAGCTTCTTGAGGACGGGGTAAACCAAAGCTGCCTGAAGAAGCCAAGGAATAACCCCCTCACTTGAGGAAGCATTCTCCCCCCCCCCCCAGCCCACTCCCACACCACCACCTCTGGGGCTGCTTTAACTGGCCTGGAGGGGCTGGGAGCTGAGCTCCCAGGCTGAAGGACTCAGGCTGCCCCCTGAGCTCCCAGAGATTGGCTGGGGAACACTGAGCTGCAGCCGTTTCCCTCCCGCCCCACTTCAGAACTCCTTTGGGTCTGGTCCAGTTTGGCTGGGCGGACAGGTTCTTATCTAAACCAGCTATATATAGGACGGCCGAGTGACAGGGCCTTTTAGGAAAACCACCCGTAGAGTAGAAGGAAGCAGACTCCTCTGTGAATCTCTGCCCCAGGCGTAAAGCCCCAGCCTTGGGCACCCTGTGCCCATAGCCATCTCTCGGCCCGGCCCAGCCCAGCCCGCAGAGGGCAACGAGGCACAAGCAGATGCTTTGGCTACAGAGCGAAGTGTGGAGGGGCACATTAAATGCAAGGGCAACGCCAAAGAATGGCCAGGGGGAGAGCAGCCTTTTTACTGGTCGAGGATTAGAAAGGAACCTAGTGTCCATTCTTCCTTCTGCCCCAGAGGAAAAGGATCTCTCTCATCAAGCTGGGTGCCTGTTGGAAAGGAAAGAACCCCTCACCTGCTCAGCTTTCCTAGCGATGAGGCTGCCAATGGTCTTGCTGAAGAAACTGGCCAGCAAGGGGTTCAAGGGAGGCTCCTGGTCCAAGAAGCCGTAGAGGACGTCCCACAGGGCCTCATCTCCCCCCAGCCGGTCGCTGATCTGGGGCACATCCGAGGTCAGCAGCTCGCAGGCCGTGTTCGGGTACCTGCAGGAGCAGAAGCCAAGCCCAGGCTGAAGACAAGCAGGGGCCTCTTCTGGTCTCCCGAAGAGCGGGCAAGTGGGGACTGCCAAGGCCCGCCACCCACGGCAAGAACAGGCTTGGGCAACGCAAAGGAGTCAGCAGGGAGGTCTGGCGATGGGGGCATCCGTAGAGACCAATGCTAGGCATGGGGAGAGGCAGGCGGGCGAGCAGGTGGGGTGTCTCGTAATCTTTCCAAATCAGTGCACTGCCACTTTTTTGGGGGGTGGGGGGAAGGGGGGTTTCTCTCTGCAATGTTTTCCTCAGGAGGATGTTTTAACAGAGGAGAATGACCAGGCTGAGTCAAGAAAAAGAAATGAGGATGTTTTATCATATATATCTAGGGTTAAGAGAAGGGGGGGGGAGAACTAGTTTGAAAGAAGTTACTTCAGCTGGCTGCTTCCTCCTTAATCGCTCTCCTTCTCCCTCTCTCTCTCCAACCCACAGACAGAGCAGAGCCAAACAGAACAATTCCCAGCAATTCAGCCTGGCCTATGAAATAGATCCCAGCCTGACTGAGACCCAACGCCCCCTCCTGAGCCAGGCAGGCAGTTCATGGGAGGGAGCCCAGGGGGGGAGAGAGCTGCAGCCAGGAAGCCAGGGCAAAAGGAAAAGTGGGGCTGCTCTGCACCTGGCTTTCCGACTGGGTTTCTCTCCAGGCTCGGATGGCCTCTGCCCGACATCTGGGCCGGCCCATCTTTCTTTGACTCATCTAGGTCTGAATTGCTGCAGAGACAGGGTGTCTCTCCAGAAACATTACAGCTCCATTTTGACAAAAGGCCTTTGGGGTTTCCGGAAGAGCCTTTGTAGGGGTGGGATGCCACCGGTTCTGCCCGGCTCTAAAGAACCAGAAACTCTGAAGAGCAGCAGACACAGAACCAGTTCTGTGTCTGCTGCTATGTGGCCCACCTGCCCGCCCAGGCTCTTACCTGACTTTTATTTCCTGCTTTTTCAAACTCAGCTGCTTTGCGCAGCATAACTGAGGTTGAAAAAGAAGTTAAAAATTACTTTTTCAAACGCTGCGCACCCACATGCAGCGCTTATCAGCTGTTCGGGCAGCACAGCTTATGGTGTATTACATGCGTGCGCAGCAAAACTACTGAACAAAATTACCAAACTGGTAATCCCACCCGAGCCTTTGATAATATTAAATGGTGAACGTAGAAAAAGGGGGCCCTTGCATTGCAGGGCCGAGGATTCATTCGCCTGCAATCAGACTGGGGCTTCCTCGGAGCCAACTCAGGGCTCAAGAGGGCGGACCTCAATAAGCAAAGGGGGAAAGATTCTGTGGAGGGAAAGTCCTTCCATTCTGGGAGATTGAGAAATTCTAAAAAACAATCAAGAGATGCTCACACAAACGATACCAAAGAGGAAGAACAATGGGAGGCAGCTGGTGAGTCCTCCAATACATTGGGAAATGAAAAGGACCAATACGCAACTAAGAGAGTACTAGATGCTCTGTGAGTTTGGTGGTTTTTTTTCATCTTCAGTGCCGGAAGGGAAGGTGGTTTCAGGAGAAGGGGGGGAATGTGGGGTCATCTGGTGCTCTCTGAGCTTGGTGGTTTTCTTGCTAGACTGACGCTGTTACCTAGTCTGATAACGAAACGCCTGCAAGAAACCAGCCACCCTCGGAGAGCACCGAGGACCCCAGAAAAAGGACAAGTTTAAAGAATGGAGAGACCAGCACATGATGAAAGCAAAGCAGCGATAGTCCTGGACTTAAGACCATCACGGAGCCTGCCTGTTTTGGCTGTACTATGGTCATACCCCTTGGAGAGCATGGGTTGAATGGACACACTTAAGAATCTTCTTTGCCAGAGTCGTTAAGTGAACACAAGTCATAAAGCGGCAAAAGGTCACAGACTGTGGCCCTGGTGGAACTGCAAATGGCCCTCAATGCAGCTGCTGGTTGCCGAGGGCTGAAAAGGCAGCCATGGGACCGCAGGGGCTTCAGAACCGGGCCCGCTGTAATTTTGGACGGCTGCTAAGAACCAGTTGCAACCTGAGGACTACCTGTGTCAGGCAATAGCCCAAATCTTGTTCGTTGTCTTTGCACCATTTCCTTCTTCAGAACCACCCTTCTCCCCTCCCCAGCTGGGCTCTCCGCAAAGGAAGAGCCTCCTGCTGCTTCTCTCTTTATATTCCCAGGCGGGGGGCGGGGGGGGAAGGAAGCTCTCCCCATAGAAGCCCCCAACCTCTTCAACGCAGGACTGACAGGCGGATGTTCCTGGGAACCTTCCACAGCATTGACAGGTGACATTAATCAGGCTGCCCTCCGGGAGAATTCCTAGACCTGGGGAAAATTTCCAATGACTGCGAGGCAGCCCAAGCCAGGCCCGAGAGCAGAAGCCAGGATGCCGGAAGAGTCTCAGAGAATTTTTCCCCCCTCGTCACCCAGAGGCCATCAAAATCCAGAATGTGCTGTTGGAATAGAATTATTTAACTGTTCAGCTAGAACTAGGAAGAAATTATACTGTAGTTAGAACAATCAATCACTGGAACGGCTTGCCTTCAGAAGTTGTGGATGCTCCATCACTGGAGATTTTAAAGAAGAAATTGGATAACCATTTCTCTGAAATGGTAGGGTCTCCTATTCAAGCAGAGGGTTGGATTAGAAGACCTCCAAGATCTTTTCCAACTCTGTTACTCTGATCTGTTCTGAATATGTGTATTGATCATCATGGCCCCCACTCATTTTCATATCCTGTTTCTTTTCTTCTGGGAGGTCCAGTTTGGTTATAGCATCACATCCTTGATTGTTTTGAACGTCTGTTTCTCACAAGTTCATAAAGTATGACTTCACATCCAGGGAGGTATGCTGAAATGAGTAAGTGAGAGAGGTTCATTTGTACCAGCCATAACAGAAGGAGTGAGATTTATTTGTTTTTAACCAACATTAACTGAAACCGGACTTGGTTTTGTCAAGAGTTAGAAGCCCTTCTTTTGTTAGAAAAGTTAGAAGGGGTGGCATTCCAGTGAACAGGAGCTAACTTGATTGCAGAACTCTCCCCTTACTCTGTCTGACTTGCATTGGAGTTTGCAAATTGCTGTAAGCCTTTGCAAATCTCCATTTAAGCACACCAAACTGGTCCTTGACTTACAGCCATTGATTTAGTGATTGAAGATACAATGGCACTGAAAAAAGTGACATGACTATTTTTCACACAACTGTTACAGCATCCCTGTGGTCACATGATCAAAATTCAGACCCTTGGCAATTGGGTCATATTTATGATGATTGTAGTGTCCTGGGATCATGGCATCACCTTTTATGACCTTCTGACAGGCAAAGTCAATGGGGAATCAGGATTCATTTCATAATCATGTTATTAACTTAGCAATTACAGTGATACACCTAACAACTGTGGTAAAAAAGGTCATAAAATGGGGCAAAACTCACTTAACAACTCTCTCAGCCACATAAATTTTGGGCTCAATTGTGGTTGTAAGTCGAGAATTACCTGTATATCAAGATAAAATACAAACAAATGAAGGAAAAAAACCTCAAATACAAAGACTGTACTTTTCGTGTGTTGCTAAAATTCAAAACAAAACTGGGCTGTTGTTTAAAAATCCACTTTGAATTTCATCTGGAAAGGAATTTAATTCCCAAAATACCTCTCCAAATTTCACTGCCTTCAGGTTATAAGTTCTGCATAATGAGATATTTTAAAATGAGAGAAGAAATTCTTCATCATTAAATCTTAGTTGTGCCCACTTCAATGTGTAATGAGTATGCAAAACCAATACCTAAAATTTTTATCCAGATGGGACTCCCCAAATTATTTTTGTCCTTTATCTACTTCAAGTGGAGCAGTTCACTCTAGAGTTTATTTTCTGAAAATTAACTGGGGAAAAGGCCGAGGCGCCAGCTCTGAGTGTATCTCACCTCAAAGAGAAGCTTCCAAGATGTAGGCAGTCACCCTAGGAACTATGGACAAATCGGCCACATACAATTGCACAATTTCTTGTTTCTTCAGGCCTCGCTTCCCTCCTTCCCATTACACGTTAGTAATGCTCTATTTAAATCTGAATTCCATTGCTACGTATCACAGACAATTTCCCTAATCTTCAAGTTGTGTGAGTTATTTTCCATGCTGTCCTGCAGTTTTCTTGCATATTTGTGCCATGCCCACAGTTTTGTGAAGATCATTTAGAGTTAAGGGGTGGTGGTCTTGATATCCTTTACTCTCTCTGTGTGTCTGTGTATATGTGTGTGTGTGTGTGTGTGTGTGTGAGTGTTTGTGTATGAATGTGTGTATAATTTCTTTGGGATTGCAAGAAAGTGACAGTATAAGGAATCATTTTTATCTTTTAAAACTCTTGACCTCCCATCTCTCTACTGCAGGGGTCTCCAACCTTGGCAACTTTGAGACTTGTGGAGTTCAACTGCCAGAATTCCTCTGCCAGATTTGCTTTGCTGGCTGCGGAATTCTGAGAGTTGAAATCCACAAGCCTTAAAGTTGCCAAGGTTGGAGACCTCTGCAGTCTATTCAGTTGGGACCTGGTTCCTGCCTTTTTATTGTTGGACTGCAGCTATCTGCCTGTCCTACAAAGCAAGGGACAATCCTTGAGTGACAGAGATTGTGCGCTGCTGTGTGATACGTCCATCGGCCTCTGGATTTCATCTCCCACTTTTAAGGATGGAGCATTGAGAACATTCCAAAGCATTTCAGTTTCTGGACCGTGCATTGGTGTTAATTTAATCTTGGATTTCATCTTGGGCTTCTTTCTCTTTGCCATTTCTGCTTGGTGCAGCTTTGCATTCTGCTGCATATTAAGGTGCATCTTGAGCAAAAACAGGGCTCAGACAGAAGGGCCAATGGGCAGAACAATGATCACAATGGTGGGTAGAGTGGAGAAAAGTGGATTAGGCACGGATAATAGAAATACGCACCCCACTTATAAATGGAAGCTTCAACCACCTTTTTTATTGCCTATTTCAGTTCAAATTAAAGGGTGCCCTTGGCAATGGATATGCTTCCTCGCTCTCAGAGCCTTTCATCTGTTCAGCATGATTTTTAATGCCACTCATTTGGCCTCAGATTCCTCCCCAACTACGCTGCAGTTTATACTTCTACATTTTTTTTCATTTTTCCTGCAAAGTTGCTTTGCTTTTCCTGTTTTCATTCTGGTGAAAACCCCGATCCAGATTTTTTTTAATAGAATTGATTAGTCCCTTATTTTATATTTAGAAACTAGGGGAGATCTCCTTTAGATTTAGCTATGATCAGTGTTCGTGGTCCACTCATCTTTTTATGCGAGGAAGGAAATATGTTGACAGGGCATTTAGAATAGTTTTGAGAATGTTCTTCTTCTTGTGCTGAATCTATGTATGAATCAGCCATTAAATATTATTATAGGGGGAAAATGTTATACCTTCAACTATGTCTGCAAAGCAGCAGAACAAACTTATTTAATTGTTCCCTTCCCCAGAAATAAATACACACAAATTAATGAGGGACCCTCCAGAAGATAGGAAAGCACATCTTATCATATAAGAACAAATCGTTGTCTGTTACTCTATGTGTCCCCCTCAAAGTGCAGGGGGAAAGATGGAGAAGGAAAATCATTGGGAGCTGCCTAACTACAACCCACTAATTATGTGATCTCCAAGGAACATTCTCCATAAGACATTGCCACACTTGTTTTGGCAATTTTTGTATATAAAAATAGGACTCAGATTGTTGGGGAAAATATGCTGATTCTGTAAACCACTTAGAGAGGGCTGTAAAGCACTGTGAAACGATATATAAGTCTAAGTGCTATTGCTATAGAATTGGGGGCAGCCACGGGGAAGGGGCTCAAGAAAGCCAACGTGGGAACTTTGACTGCTGATGGCCATTCTCAGCAGATATTGGAAATCACAAAAAAAAAACCTCCCCTGTGGGAGAAAGAATGGCAGAACCTGGGAGTGAAAAGAGGAATCTCCCTAGAATCCTTACATTGCTACAACTGAACTAAGTCCAACCTCCCTGATTGTGCCATTGACCCTTATCTAGCTCTAAGGTGCTGGCCCCTGGTTGAGAAATCAGTTTCATTGGACTTTCACATTGGACCTGGTTTTTTTGTGCCTGACATCCTGCCACCATATAAAATGTGGTGTATGTGGTATATGACTCATGTATTTACACAAGATTTTGGAAACAGAGGACTCCAGTTGCATGTGTGCTCACCAACATTGTTGTGTGGTCTTCAAGACACACACAAGACACGCTGCAAGTTGGAGGCAGATTTTCCTGGGGTTTGGAGCTGAAAAAGAACAATCACAAACTGCATTGAAAGCCTTTGCTTAGGTGCAATAGTTTAAAAAAACCTTGCTTAATCACTTTCCTCCCCCCCAAAAAATCTGGTGCCATCATTTTGCGTTCTTCCCTTAACTATTGAGTAATCCCAAATATGTCAAGTGCAGTCTCCAACCATCAAACCAGCTGGTGTAATGAACACACTTGATTGATGTAAAATGACTTGCAAGAAAGAAACGTTTGCTGGCTTGGATTCAAGACTGTCTTATGCAAGCAAAAAAGCAGAGCCAGAGAGTCTCTTTTGTTCTGCCTCAGCTTCTTCTGCCCTGCCTGATGCTACTCAAGAAGGTGGGTTTTGGAGCGGCGAAGGAATTGAAGTGGAAAATGTTGACAGAGGTCCTAGATATGTGGGGTGCAATTCGAGAAGAGGACAGGAAACATAATTCACATCAAGATTCTCTGTCGTAATCTCTAGGAAACGTTCCATGTCTAATCATTTGAAGAATGCAATCATGTGCATGGTCTCAAATTTAATGTAAATCATTATTATTTTTAATAGTTGGTTAATAGTTGATTAACATTGAGAACTACACAACAGCTTCCCTCCTCTCTTTCTCTCTCTCCAGCTAAATGTGAATCAGATTTTGCAGAAAGGGTTTCATTGTGCTCTATACAATGAGATGTGGTTCAGAGCAGGAGTATCCAATCTTGACAACTTTAGGACTTGTGGATTTCAATTCCCAGAATTCCCCAGCCAGCATGGGGATAGAGGGAATAAAAGGTCAGTTTTAGGAGACAGTCTCAGCTCTTTGACAGCTGCACTTCAGCTTTTGGGAATTCTTTGAGAAACCCCAGTAGCCAAACTGCTTTTTGAACCATCCAAATGAACTAACACCACGTTTTTGAAGAACAACAAAGTATGGGGTAGGAAGAGATCTCAGTTTGTCCAAGGAGAACACTTAAGATGTATTAGGTTTATGATGGGATGGCGGTATAGGACAAAAAGACCTGTCATGTTGGGAGTTAAACTACTGTGTCCATCACCTGTCTTCTTTGACCGGCATAAGGTCTCTGGAGCATCAAATCTTCCTAGGCAAAATGTTTTCTGAAAAGCATCTTCTTCCTTGAGATTCTCTTCCCCTTGCTTTCCCTCTCCCAAAGTCTACTGCTAAATCAAGTGACCTCTAACTTTCAACTGAGGACCCAGCATTACCCCATTATTGACAGCTTGACTCTCAGACAGAGTGAGTAGGCTCAAAAGTTACTGGCGCTTAGCTTTCATCTAAAAAGTTTGTTGTTGACAATCGTTCTCCTCTCTCAGAGCTCTGAAGTCCATTTATGCTTCTCATTGCGGGAGTGATAAACTCTGCATTCACCCAAATAATTTGGATATTACTAAGATGATTAAATATAAGGATTTATTGGATGTGCAAGGAAATTGTGGCAAGATCTTCAAGACCAGGGATTACAAATTGATCAATGGGCATATCTTCAAGTCCAGATTAGATACAAACAGGATAAGAAAAAAATTGGAATCAATAATAAACTTCAGCATTTATACAAAATCTTATTAGGCCCAGATAAAAAAAAACACGAAATTTTATAATTACCTACTAGAGACAGAATTAGAGGAAGAAATTGTCAAAGGGAATATGATAGTCTGGAGTAGGAATATAGGACTTAGTATCACCTTATCAGAATGGGAGAAAGTCTGGAATAGAAATAATAAAATCACCAAATCAGTAGCGTACAAGGAAAATGCCTATAAAATGTTTTATAGATGGCACCTTCCCCCCTCAAGACTAGCGAAGATGCACCCCAACATGAGTCCGAATTGCTAGAAATGCAAAAAAAAGGAGGGAACTTTCTTGCATATGTGGTGGTCTTGTACAGAGGCTCAAAAATATTGGCAGAAAATTAGAAAATGGTTGGAGGAAATGACAATAGAACAGATCGAATTC
>JANHFN010006019.1:24183-37663 GCA_032468175.1 Toxicocalamus goodenoughensis | reverse complement strand
AAAACGGAGCTTGGGAAGGCCACATCACTGGCAAAAGGTTGCAGGAGGCCGTGGCAGCCGAAAACGGAGCTCGGGAGCCCGTTTTCGCTGGCAGAACAATCAGGCCACCACAGGTGCCCCTGACACGAGTAACATTGAGTTGGCCCCACCCACCCTGGCCCCCGGAGGTCAAATACAATGTTGATGCGGCCCTCAATGAAATCGAGTTTGATACCCCTTCCATCAAGTATTGAATTTACCATGTCAATTTATCCCAGTGTTTCTCAACCTCAGCAATTTGAGGATAGGTGAATTCCTAGAATTCTTGATAATGGCTATTATCCTCCCTCCCTCCTATTAAAGTAGGTTTTGGCAAACTTTAAGACTGGTGGACTTAAACCTAGCCAGCATGGAGTTGAAGAGAATTCTGAGAGTTAAAAGTCCACACTTCTTCAATATGCCAAGGTTAGACTCCCCTATGGTAGACAACATCTGTAAGGAGGAAAAGTGGTACCCCTTTTTAGACATGTATGGAAACTAGGAAGGGGACATCTGAAATCTGCCCAGGCCTAGAGGGTTCAACCCCACCATTGGGCTGATTGCCTTCACTGGACACTAACAAAGCTTTATTCTGCCCAGACCAAGTCTTAAAACAAGACCAGAGGGAGAGACTGCCAATTTCTTCAGGAGAGGGGACAAGGACATTGGCCAAAAACAAGGAAGGGAAGGGAAGCCAAACAAAGGAATTTTTTTATTTTTTTTTGCTGCTAAGAAGCTTGAGATATTTAAATCACTGAGACGATCTTCTGTTGGGATGGGGGAAAAGTCAAGATCAGAGAATTGGAAAATCAGAGCCCTGGGTAAACCCATCCAAGGTATAATGGAAGACGTGGGAGTTGATGGGTGAGGGCTCATTAGCTCTTTTAGAATTTGTGGGATGGGCTGTGCAGAGGGAAAGGATGGAATACAAGATTACATCCCACACAATAGCATTAGCACTTACCGCTTCACAGTGCTTTTCAGCCCTATCTAAATGGTCATCATTGATTCAGGACTTGAAAAAGAAAGTCCCTCTTCTCACAAGGCAGATTTATGTGTGGAATTTAATCTCTCCAAGATGTGATGATGGCTGAAGATTTGACGAGCATGAAATGCATTTGTGGAATAGGAGAGATCTATTTTTAATTATCATAGCTAAATTGAACATCTATAGTCATTAGTAGTCTGTCTCAGTACCATTTGCGTACCAAAGGCCTTGAATCTTAGCCACGGCCTTAATTGCTTAATTGACTCCCAACATTGCTTGATGACTGACCACCTCCATGCTTCCAATGGAGCCTTCCTAATAGAATCCTTTTATAAGAGGGGGAAATGGTGGGGAAAGGCAGGGGAATTACAAATGGGGGATCAGATTAACGGAATATCAGAGTTGGAGGGGACCTTGGTGGTCTTCTAGTCCAACCCCCTGCTCAAACAGGAGACACTATATCATTCCAGACAAGTGAATTTCCAGTCTCCTTAAAAACTTCCAGTGATGAAGCACTACAACTTCTGAAGACAAGCTGCTCCACTGGTTAATTGTTCTGTCAGGAAATTTCTCATTAGTTCTAGGTTGCTTCTCTCTTTGATTAGTTTCCATCCATTGCTTCTTGTCCTGCCTTCTGGTACTTTGGAAAATAGTTTGACAACCCACCCACCCTCTACTTTGTCACAGCCGCTCAGATATCGGAAGACTGCTATCATGTCACCTCTCGTCCTTTTCATTAAATTAAACTTACCCAATTCCTGCAATGGTTCCTCATATATTTTAGCCTCCAGCCTCCTAATCATCTTTGTTGCTCTTCTCTGCACTCTTTCTTACATTTATAGTTATTAATATAACTATAATAGTTATCAATGATAAATATAAAGTTATTAATGATCACTATAAATACATTTATATTTATCATTACATCACTGTAGTGGTCGGCAAAGAAGGCCATTTGGTATGAAAACATTACTAGGATTCATTTTTCCTCATAAAAAAGTGCCTCTGTTGGGTTTTCACTTGCTTCACTTTCCGGTGAGCTTAAGAATGTTAAAGCCATCAACTTTCCTTGTATGGGAGTCACCACCTGACAGCTTTCTATTTCTACATTGCAAACGTTACTCCAAATATAGCTATTGCTCATTTCCTATTTCTCCAAACGCATATGGACTAAAAATCCCTAAAACCTTTAGTCTGCCAATAACAAGCTCCAAAGCTGCAGTTTATTTTTTGACTTTACTGATTTCCTATTGCAGATTTAGTTGTTGGCTTGCAGTCCCTCTTCTGGAAATTGACTTTTCCAAAAATTAAATTGGAAGAATAACATGAAAGATGTTAGGAGGAAAAAATGCAGAGGCACAATTGCCAAATGTTTACAATGCTTAAGAAGCCTTCATCTATCTACATTTTAAAAAAAAGATATCAAACAATTTCCTTCCATGTTCTAATTCAAGAAGGAGGTATGAGTTTTATTTACATGCAGGCACAAGAAACCAAAGGCTAAGATCATAAAAGGATAGAAATAATTTTTGGTCTCTTACCCCTATCAAAATCAGCTTCTCTCCATTGACTCCTGATGAATTGGACTTCAACACCCATAATCACCTCCTAGCATAATGACCAAAGATCTATTGCAGTATTTCCCAACCTCAACAATTTTAAGATGTGTAGACTACTATTCCCAGAATTCCCTAGCCAGCATCCTGGAGTTGAAATCAATCAATCAAACATTTATTGTCAATGCACAACATGTGTACAATGAAATTGAAAAGTCTGTGCATTGTAAAAATTTGCCAGGGTTGGGAGACATTGATATATTGCCTTGATTATAGGCATAATTGTCAACAGCATGATTTGGAGCCGGGGCAAACCTTTGTAACCTCCAATTTGAAGTAAACGATATCTATTATATTGTGATTTTCAAATCATCTGAGTTTGGGAGGCTTGGGAGTTTCATAGATTTTCAACATTTTCTCCCATGATTCCCAATGGATAACTCACACCACAGGATGAATGATAGTGAACCCAGTATAGGCTATCTAGTCCAATCTGATGCTCAGTGTAGGAATCCAGTAAACCATCTTCATAGGTAGCAACCCATCTCTCTTTTGGAAACTTCAATCAAAGGGGAATCTATCACTATTCTAGGTGGTTACACCGTTTGGCACTTCTGATTGTCAGGAAATTCTTCCCAATATTCAGTCAAAATCTCCTTTCTTTGATCCTACAATACTTTTTTTTTCTTGGTTTTGACAGTGAGCCCCTCTTGCACATGATAGTCCTTAGATATTTGTAGACCCCCATCATATCTCCAGTTCTGGGAGTTGAAGTCCAGACATCATCTAGTTGCCAAGGTGGAGAAGGACTGATCGTTAGACATTCTTTTTATTACATTCTCTAGATCAGGGGTCCCCAAACCCCAGGCTGCGGCCCACTGCCAGGCTGCGGCCTGTTCAGAACCAGACTGCATGAGTGGTGGGTGAGCAAGCATGTGCAAAGCTCCATTTGTGAGAGTGGCAGGCACACCCACCCACCATTTGTGCAAATGGACCTGCGCACTCTTGTGTGCACACCTGCCACTCACATAGAACCATCCCCTCCCCCTGGCTGGGCTGCCAAGCCCCTCCCCCCAGCCAGGTTGCCAAAACTGTTGTCGTACAATCAGATCTGCCAAAATGGCGGCTTGTGGGCCAGATGCATCATGTGCAGGCCACACCCACCCTGGTTCCGCAAAGGCAAAAAATGTCACAATACGTCACATGATGTGATCAAGTTTGACACCCATGCTGCAGATCATTCATCAAAAAATATTGAACAGCGCTAGGCTAGAACCCTGGGGAACCCTGCATATTTTCCTTCCAGGCAATTTAGACTCTCATGCAGGCGCTGTTTGGATGCAATGTCTGAAACAGATTCAAATTCATTTAACCATAGTACTGTCTGTTGTTAGTTGCAAAGTCCTGTCCAACCCACTGAGAGCCCCTGGACAACATTCCTCCAGGCCTTCCAGTCCTCTGCCATCTTCTGAGTCCATTTAAGCTCATGCCTGCTGCTTCAGTGACTCCATCCAGCCACCTCATTCTTTGTCGTCCCCTACTGTCTAGTTCATGTTTATCCATCTTATCTAAGAACCTTGTCAAACACTTCACTGATTTCCAAGTACCCTCTATCTATTAAGGTTGAAAAAGAGATAAGGTTAGTTTGATATGACTACTTCTTGTCAATCCAAACTAGCTCCCAATAATGATAACATTTTTTCCTAAGTACTCCAATCTGTTTTCTTCTCTTACACAGATTAAGGTAAATGTTTTGTCATTCTCCAGTTCTTCTTCTCATATATGAGTATTGCAATGATGCTTGCTCTTTTCCAGTTGTCTGGAACCTTACTAGTTGTCCAAGAGTTTTCAAGATGCAGTTCCATTGAGAACTGTACATATGTGAAAGGTGATGTTTTCCATTCTCTAACTCATCCTATCTAGGGTTGCAATAATAAGTTGGTTAACTTTTTAAACATTTATTTTATCAACTAAAAACATGATTCAGATTATCTGGATAATCTTTGATAAACAAGGCAAATTTCCTATCAACATTCTGCGTGCATAGAGAACATACCCATTGTGCTGCTCCCTTTCAGGAAATCAGTGTTGAAATTACCCTCATTCTTCTGCACTTGAGGATCTGTTAGCCATACCGAGGCTGTAGGATGTGAAGTTTACCTAATGTATATTTTTGGCTATCACTTTCCCTGTTCTTTGTTTAAGAAATTGCAAAACTGAGATCATTTCCTTCTACCTTTGTTCACAGGCAGGCAGTTATAGTCGTCCTTCTGATTCTCTTCCTGATAAAATGAGGTTAAGCTAAATGCTAGGTGTAGTCTACCTTCATAATGTAAATAAATCTCCTTTCTGCTATTATTATAAAATTTGTTTCTGTATTCTTTGCTCAAGTGAGATTCCCGCTGCTAGGAATGCTCACACTCAGAACATTCCACCTTCCAACCATACAAAGCTCAGAAAATGAGTAAGAAATAATTTTAAAATATTCCTAAATAAAAATAATAATTTTTAAATTATTAAATATAAAAAATTCCTAAAACAAGAAAAAGAAAAGGAATCAGTTAAAGTTTAAATTCATTCTCTTTTATGTTTCTGCCGCAACAGACTTGAGGTCCTTGAGACATTAATTGTGACGTCCATATAGGTAGTCCTTGACTTACAACCATTCATTTAGCAATTGTTCAAAGTTACAATGGCTCTGAAAAAAAGACTAATAACTGGTCCTTACTAATAACTGGTACTTATAACTCTCCTAGCATCCCCATTTTTTTGTCTTTTAATGACCCCATAATCCCTTACATTGGGGTGGAGTCGGGACAACTGAATGGAGCTGAGTATTTACTGGCTGGATGCCCTTCCTTTCGCCAATGCAGAGTTCACAGCAGATAATAATTCATTGTGTCCAGAGAGAGAAATATCTGCTGCTACCTAGGATTGAACTCACAGCCTCCTGATCGTGAGACTACTGCACTCCCCTCCCCCTCTCTGTGTTTGTGTTTGTGTGTATGTATTTATATATAAATATATATCATCCCCATAATTACGTAGTCAAAATTTGAGTGTTTGGCAACCTGCAGCTACTGCAGCATCCCAGGGCCATGGTGATTGATATCTGCAACTTTCCCAGTCAGCTTCTGGCAAGCGAAGCCAATGGGGCAAGCTAGAATCACTTAATGAAATATGATTCACCTAACAACTACAGTGATTTGCTGAATAATCGTGGCAAACAAGATTGTAAAATTGGGCATGACTTACTTAACAAACACCTTGCTTAGCAATGGAAATTCTGGGCCAAAAGGTGGTGGAAAACGAAGGGTCCCCAACCCTAGGTCTGTGGATCAGCCCCGGGCTGTGGCATGCCAGAAACTGGGCTGCAAAAACAAGCAAAGCTCCATCCATGGGATTTGGGCAGCATGCAAAACCACGTGCCTTCCGATCCAGAGGAAAAACGTTTCTCAATGGAACCGGTCCCTGGTGTCCCAAAGGCCACTGTCGTAAACTGAGGACTACCTATACTGCTCACAGGATCTATCTAGCACAGGGGTGTCAAACTGGATTTATTTGATGGCCAGATCAGCATTGCAGTTCTCCACGGGCTGGCCGGAATGGGGTGTGGGAAGCAGGGGAGATGGGACGGATGCTTCCTGTGGCATCCTGCCAGCCAAAATGGGGCCCCGCAACCCCCCTTGTCCCATTTTGGCTGGCAGAATGCTACAGAAAGCCATTCAGGTCAAAAATGGGGTGTGGAACACCCACCCATCCCTCGCAGCCCTTGTTTTGGCTGCCAGAGATACTGCAGGCCGCTCCTTTGTATTTTCAGGCTGGCCCCGCAGGCCAGATTTAAGCTCCCCAGATTTTATGCTCTGGCCTGCGGGCCTTGAGTTTGACACCCCGATCCAGCAGGTCTCAGCAACATGACATAACCTGCGTACAAAAGTACACGGGTTTAACCTCCCCATCCAACGCCCCTCTAATGTCACCATAAGCATTCCATTTATTCTTATCCAGCTCTTCAACTTCACATTGCCGAAACAAAACCTGATTATCCTCATGCAAAAACCTGCACACAGGGTAGGAAGCTACAGTCTGGATAGAAGAAAGTGAAACAGGCTGGCTCCAGGCCAGCAAAGGAGTGTGCAGAGGCTCTGTACTCTTCCCTTATCTGTATGCTGAATATATATTGAAAAAAGCTGGGATAGAAGGAATCGCAAAATCATAAAGCTGAGTGTGATTTTAAAACTGACATTGATTATTGGTGCTGTGCTGGCTGGGGAATTCTGGGAATTGAAGTCCACACATCTTAAAGCTGCTGACATTGAGAAACACTGTTCTATGGTATACAGTTGTCCCTTCTTCCTTGCACATTCCTTTTCTATGTTTGTGCCCTGTCATCGTGGCTATTTTTGGACACAACTTTAAAACATTCAGAAGCAATTTACTTGGACAACTTGACTGATGGCTAAGCCGGCCATTCTAAGTACCCTTCTCCTCTTGCCCATTCCTATCCCACTCCAAATTAAAGACAGTGATTGATGGCTGTTCTTCCTGATAGTAGATGACGCTCACTAAGGAGGGGAAATGATGCCAGGGAGCCCCCTAAATTTGTCCCTCATTTAAAAGACTAAGGGCAGCACCATTCCCTGGCTTGTTACTCTGCTGTGAGGCCAAGAGTAAGAGTAACATACTTATGTGCCAGCTCAGACTGGAGCATATGATTTTAAACTGGCTGTGCCTCTGTTGCACCCATACTGTTACATATTTAACCCTTACCTGCCATTGGTTGAGTCCGGAGCTCCTGATTGGTTCACAACAACAGCCAATCCGAAACCAGCGGGAGATCCAAAGAACTGTCATTGGGCAATAGTCGCGAGCAGCCCGGCTTTAAAAAGGGCTGCCGCGGCTCGGGTTTTCAGACTGGAACCTAGCAACAAAAATAAAGAGCTGAAGTCAGCTGGGTCTCCATCTCATTTTTCTCCCAACCTAACACCATATAAGTCAGGACAAGGGTACTTTTACTGTAACAACAATATAAACACAATTTTGCAAGTCTAAATCTGATTCACCATCCTTCACCTTTTCTTCCTGTGAATTATCGTAGGAAGGAGCTTTTGTCTCAGAAATTTCTCAAATAAGTTTCTTTTCTGTGCTTAAGCACCACTTCTCTGTGTTCCGACCCAGCTCCCCAAACATGACAAACCCTCAGACATAAACTCAAAAAAAATCCTTTATTAGGAATTCCAGCAGCCTAGACAAAAAGTTTATCTCACAGGCTAACAAGTCCATCTGGCTGGAAGATGAACAGTTGTCTGCCACACCTATTCATCTCCATTCCCTGCCTATTATCCCCAGAGGTAGGGTAGGGTTTCATTAGCAGCAGTGGCTCTTCCTTCCCCAGAATTGGCCCATGGCTTTCCACTGTTCTCCCCTTCTCTTCCTTCTGCGCAGCTGCATGTCAGGCACTGGACCCAGCTATTCCTCTTCTTCATCATCAACCACTTCCAGACCTGAGGGCTGTTGACTCTCCATTTGAAAGCTGACGGATTACCCAGGCTCCACCTCTGTTTCTCTCTCTCTGCCAGTTCCATTCCTGTTGTAGTTAGTTGGCAGCAGGTGCGGACAGCTGAGAAAAGCGAGGACTCAGATGAGGGGCCAGGACCATTAGGGAGTGGACAGCTGCCTTCAGAGATTGTGGGGGCTGGCAGCAGCGATGAGGAGGTTCCCAAGGAGCCTGTGCCAAGTGCGTGTGTACACAGTATTACTTGCAGGAAAGAGCAGCTACAACAGCATGGGCAACTCAGGAGTAAGGTTGCAAGATAATGGCCCCTCCTTCAAGAAGATAAAAGCCAGCTGTGAAACGAACGTTCTTTGCAGAAGGCAAAGACGTTTTGAAACTCCAGTCTTGTGGACATTCCAGTATCCTGAGTTTGTATTTGAAGATTCTTGTATTGCAAATTATTTCTTGTCTGTTATCTTTTGGCAATCTTGCACAGTTTGGCAAGGCTTGTGCATATCACAGCTAATTATTTTGTAAAAGCATTACAAGATTTCTGTTCCCTTTGGATTGTGTTTGATTTGTTGGAAAAGGGCGTGGGTCAGAACAGGAGGTCACTTTTATCCTGTCCAGTCAACTTTCCTCTTGCATTTTCTATGCTGTGTTAATTATAAAAAGGAATGCAAGATGGATCTCAGGGTTCTTTCCTTTTCGTAGGGAGATCCCACTTTATCAGGGTACCCTAATAAGCTGCTTTTAAATGATCTTCTGACTCAGTCACTTCGTGGGGAGATAAACTGAGGCAGAACCTAGGACCAAATTTGGCTTTCGCTGCACAAAATGAACTTATGCTGATACTCATTGCATCATTTGTGTGATGATAGAAAGTCAGCTTATTTGGTGACCTTTCTTACCACAATTGTTAAGCGAATCACTACGGTTGTTAAGTTAGGAATACGGCTGTTAAGTGAATCTGGCTTCCCCATTGACTTTTACTGGTCAGAAGGTCGCAAAAGGGGAGCGCATGACCCCAGGATGCTGCAAATGGTCATAAATATGAGTTCGATGCCAAGCACCTGAATTTTGATCACGTGGCCATGGGGAGACTGTAAATGTGAAAAACGGTCATCAGTCACTTTTTTCAGTGTCGTTCTAACTTCAAGCGTTCATTAAACAAATGGTTGTAAGTCAAGAACTGCCTATAATGTAGAAATGGCCCTTGTCAGAAAGCAAAGTCCTATTTCAAGGGCATGTTGGTGTTGGATAAAGCCAGTCTGCTTCTCTGCTCTAGCTACCCCACACTTTGAGCATGTAACAACTTTACACCTGGTGTCATGCCCCTGTTGGAATCTGATTCCAAGGGGGAGGTCGAGCAGCTGACAGGGAGTGGGAGTGTGGCTCCGATGGCTGTGGAGGAAACTGGGGAAGGGCACAGTCTGGCTGGGAAGACCCAGGCCCACCCCCTCTTCATCCTAGAGCGCACAGGGAGGAATGGAGAAGGGAGCAACGTGAGTTACATGGGTTACGGGGAGAAAAGGGCCCTGATTCCCTTCATTAGCTGCAGCTGGGAAAACAGGATTTAAAAAGGGTGTTTGCGCACAGCACCTTGCTGGAAGCAAAGTGTGAATTATCTTTCTTTATCAAGTCTTATCTGGCTTTGGTGTCCTCCCAACTGCATGTGTTTTGTTATCTTTTGAAGTCTGCAATTCTTTATCCTGCCCTGTTTCATTAATTGCTGCAGCGTAGTTTGTGTTGGTTTTTATTTATAATTTATATGTACTTTGGGTTCGGACTGAATTTCTGGGAGAGTTTTTTCTCCAGCCGGAGATAACTGGACATTGGGGGCCAAGTTGGAGGTATTAAAGGGACTTTACCTACTTCTGTGACTTTGTTGCTTTTGTGCTACGCCCCGAGTCATCACACCTCTCACCTCTCCTATATTCTGTTGTTTCTTAGCTCAGCTGATTCGCACAGCAGAGTGAATTGCCGCGCCTCAGCTGAGTTAAGAAACAGCTGATGGTCGGTGTTGCTCTTATCTGTGCGTGCACAAATCGCATGTTTGCACAAATCGCATGGGCGTGGCCAACTCGATATCACTCATGGCAAGGTGCCACCTCACCTTGCCATGAGTGATGTCAAGTTGGCCATGCCCCCCCAGTCACATGACCATCTAGCCATGCCCACAGAACCGGTGATGGTAAATTCTGAATACCACCACTGAGATAGTCCGTTGCAGCTTACCCATCTGGTCATGTGATCAAAATTCAGATGCTTGGCAACTGGCTCCTAATTATGACGGTCGCAGTGTCCCTGGATCTAGTGAACACCTTTTGCGACCTTCCGACAAGGAAAGTCAAACGGAGAAGCCAGATTCACTTAACGACTGGGTTATTAACACAAGAACTTCAGTGATTCACTCAACAACTGTGGCAAGAAAAGTCGTAAAATGGGGCAAAGCTCACCTGACAACTGTCTCACTTACCAACCTAAATGTTGGACTCCATTCCGGACCACTGGTTAAAAGATTTGATTCAAGTTATTAAGTCACAACATTATTGGACTTGGGTTAAACCGCTTGCGTATGAATCTGGCCGCTGTTCTTGAGGAATCCAGACTTAGCAAATTGGGCAAGGTTATCCCAGGGGTTATTTCCTGGGACGCAAAACCAGCCAGTACAAAATCTTCGCCAGACCAATTCTCAAATACAGGTCATCTGCCTGGAATCCACACTGTATAACAGACATTAATACAATTGAGCAAGTCCAGAGTTATTTCACGAGAATACTCCACTCCTCAACTCACACTAGAATATTTTATGCTACCAAGCTTGAAATTTTGGACCTGGACAACCTAGAACTATGCCGCCCACAGTCTGACCTAAGCTTATGTAGGAAGTTAGCACCCACCCCTCTCCTAGAAAAATGAAATATCCTAGGAAATATTAAAAAGGCAGAATATTTCCGATAAAAAGAGAAATAGAAACTTAGAAGCAGAAACTCACCTCAGAAGCAGAAGATCACTCCCACCTTTGTTAATGGGCAGGCCATTAAGGTCTGGGAGAGAGTATTCTACATAACAAAGGCCTCTACCCATCTCACCACCTGGCCTGGGAAGATTGCATCAGCCAGCACACAGGTGAAGCCATGGGGTCCAGCTAAGACCCCCGCCCCCTGGGAGTCTGACAGCCAATGGGATATATTTCTTACACAGGAACAGGAAACACTAAGGTGGGAATAAAATTAAGGGTCTCTCAGCATCTTGGCCCTTTTTCTTTTCCTTCACCCAACATCTTGAATCATCCTTTTCACTTTGGAGCTCCAAGCCATGTGATCCTGTCCACCATTAAAGCATCTTTCCAAGCAGCCACCATGTTTTCAGAGTCTTTTTCCCCACTTGGAACTGAACCCAAAAGGATAATTTTTCCATGACTACTTCAGCTTCAACCACAATAACACACGGGCAAACAAGAGATACAAACTCAAAGTAAACCGCTCCAAACTCGATTGCAGAAAATAGGACTTCAGCAACAGAGAGGTCAACGCCTGGAACTCACTGCCTGACTCTGTTGTTACATCCTCTCAAACTCCCAAAACTTTAATCTTAAAACTGTCTACCATGGACCTCACTCCATTCCTAAGAGGTCTTGTAAGGGGGCATGCATAAGCGCACCAGCGGTGCCTACCATCCCTGTCCTACTCTTCCCATTTAATTGTACTCATTTTATTTTATTTTATTTATTTGTCAAAAGCTTACAATCTAACAGAAACAAGAATAAACATAAGTTTAAATACAAGAAATGGGAACTATGAACTGGGGACAATAGGACAGGGACGGTAGGCACAATTGTGCGCTTATGCATTTATTATGTATACACATATACCAGTTTATACTTATATGTGTATATGCTATGTTCATACTTATACTTGTTTTCTCATACATGCTTGACAAACTAAACTAAACTAAACTAAACTACTAAGGAAGAAGAGGAAGAGATGGATTTGTCATTCTGCGGTCTCTTCTGCAGCACAGACTTCGAAGGGTTAAAAGAAGGAAGGAAAGACCTCCTCCTCCTCCTCCTTTTCCTAGAGTGTCCCCTCCTCAGGAGACGCTGCGCGGAGGGGTGGGGTGGGGCAGTCCTCTTTTTTCCTCCCCTGCGTGGTCGCCAACCTTTTCATTCCACGAACTGGAATGATTCGCTGCGTCTCCCAACTTAGCGCGAGGCATTTCGGGAGTCGTAGTCCAAGCAAGACGCGGACGGCCATGTGTTTGAAAAGGGAATGAATTGATATGCTGGAAATCCCAAATCCTAGGGAGGGAGGGGGGAGGGGGGAATCAAGTTTTCAAAAAAAAATTGGAAGGTCATCAGTTGGGGTGGGGGAGCCAGAAGGATCTCTGGAGAACAAGTCCACATCAGATTAGTAGATCAGATTAGTTTAGGTTGATTAGTAGATGTGTATAGTGGCAGTCTCAGAATGACGCCTTCCCTTCTAATTTCTCCATGGGGAGTTTCGTGTTGTTGCTTAAGCTTTGCCCTAAGCGTAAATTTGATTTAGAAAGAATTTTGTGTTTTGGATAGGTAATCCACTCTTGGAAAATCAGTGCAGTCCATAAAAAGCAGATGTGTGACGAAAATCACAATTGCGGCAAGTTGGCACATAGCAAAATATAGACCTAAACACACACACTCTTTCGAAAACTATTTAAGGAAGTGGTAGTGGTTGAACTTTTTTAAAGACTTTTTTACTGTTCAGAGCACCGTTTCTCAACTGGGTTCCATGAGTTCATGACTGAAAAAAGTAAACTTTTTTTAAAAAAAATGTGCCCCACCTAATACTAACCCTGACACCAGTGGGAATTTTTAGAGGGTGTGAGTGAATCCACTGCCTGCCTTTGCTATTGCTTGTAAAATATAGATTTACAGGTTCAAAATGAATTGTATTGCAAAATTTAATATTTTCCATCATTTTTATGCAGGGGTTCCCTGAGGTCTGAATTCCTCCCTTCTCTGGTGTTGAGGGGAAGGACTAGCCTAAAATGCCCAGAATCGTGGTTTCCCCATTCCTAGTTCAACCCTTCCCCACTATTTGTCACTAGTTCTGGGGCTGAGGAAGGAGACTTGTCCAAATCCCCTCCCCATGGAGCTTCTGTGGCATTGATTGATTGAATTGATTGAATTCTTGTCATTGTACACAGTATACATACAACAAAATTCACACAACACCTAGAGACCAGACCCAACATACACACACACATGACAATCCCCAAACACTTCCCCACCCAAGGTTCCCCACCCCCTAAAAACACACAAGCATCCACACAACAAACCAAGTAATATTGTCCAACAGCTCACTGATGGTTGTCCTTAAGTTCATTGTTAAATGCAATTATAGCTCTGGGATAAAAACTATTCAGAAAACGTGTGATCCG
>JANHFN010006018.1:257819-279403 GCA_032468175.1 Toxicocalamus goodenoughensis | reverse complement strand
GTACACCGCCCCGAGTCCTTCGGGAGAGGGGCGGTATAGAAGTTTTAAGAAATAAATAAATAAATAAATAATAATATATATATATATATATATTAAGACAACTCTTTCTTTTTCCATTTATTTATACAGTCTCTTTTTGCTGAGACTTTCTTGAAGTATGGAACAGATGGCCACACTGATTTTCTGTGATGGAAATATGCTTGGAAAGAAACTATAAAGAATGAATGATTAAAAACAAGATTTGAATCTGTTGAGGACATAGATTATTAGAAAATATAACATTTTGATGTAGATTATTATCATATGATTTTGTTCAGATAAAAAGAATCTTATTAAATATTGCATACATTATATATCATTTGACAAAAAATATTGTTTTTTAAAAACATCAAACACCAAGGACAATGCTATTGACATAAGTACACAAGAACCCACACACATACATTTTGTCTTTCATTTAAATTGAAAAAAATGCACAAGAAGAACCAATAACTACATGGGTTATTCAAATTAGGAATTAAATTAGATGTAAAATTGCTTTCAAAAAATATGTGATTAATGAAGAAAACAAACTGCTAATGAGGAGGGTTAGTTTCATTAGAACATCTTTTAAACCTATGCTTTAGCCAAATAGAATGTACTATGTTACCAGAGTCATAACTGCAAAAGATTAAGTTAGATTCTGCGGTATTGGTCATGCCATTTAATCTCATTGGACCCTATTGATTTTACAATTATTAATCTCTTCATTCTCAAGTATTTTAGAACAAATTTTCAATGAAAACTAAATTTATCAATTCACAAAATCTAAATGTAAGAATCAGTGATACACATCTTCTGTAAGAAAGGAGCTTTGTTGATCTGTATTAATATCATAATTATAGCACTGCATAAAGGCAGTTTTGATCTTTCAGGCATACAACATTTTTAAAAGCAGTTCTGAAATATCACATCATTTGCCTAGCCTTTAATGATCCTGATAGTTTGAGGTTTATTTTATCACACTTTCATTTTGTTTTAAACCTGTAAGATTTCATGAAGTTATCTATCTAATTCTCAGTTACAACTGTATTTGAGCCAACATCCTCCCTACTTATCATCCATTTCAATTTAATATTTGTAGTGCTAGAGTTTGCCTATATCATCAATACGAAAAAAATCCTATCTTCAACTTTCATTCCAGTGCTTCAAAGGGCTTTGAATTTGCATCTTACTCTAGGGAAGATGTAGCTTAAAATATTTTTTTTGCCCAGCTTGTTCCATTAATTTCTGAGAAAAAAGCACCTACCGCTGTGACTATGACAGTTCTCAACCTTGGTGTTTTTACAGGATGTCCCTCTCCAGGGAATAGGCAACACCGCTCTGACTTATCCTGTTGGAACTATATCTCCTGCTGGGTAATCAGCAACTACTGTATTAAGGGAGAGATCTCAGTATGATTAACTGGATGCCCTTTGTGACTTGAAAAATGCTATGTGTGAATGTGCATATGTGTGTGCATGAAAGAGAGAGAAGAGGAGATTTTTAAAAGTAATCCCCTTCTTTTCTATCAAGGCAGATAATTTACAGATGCATACAGCTAGATTAATTATTAGCAGCACTTATGTTCTACATTCAAGTAAGCTCTAACTGTATAGTCATCATTTCTACAAAATATTTTTCCCAATTATTTCTTTGAACAAGTGAAGAGCAAAATTCATTTTGTAATGAGTATCTGACTCAAGTAAAGCAGATTTTCTATTATTTCAGGCCCAAGCCTCTGACAAGGGCACAAAAAGGATTATTTTTCAGCAGTTTGCAGCCCAGCTAAAATAGCAGTTAATACCATCCACGATTCAGAGTGATTTTCACCTTAAGCCCTCCTCTTTGTTAAAGTTTCTCACATCTCAAATGTGACACGGTGGCAAAATTATTCCAGAGACACCTCTGAGTCTCATGAGAAAGAATACAAATCTGCATCTCCCTCACCCCAATTCCATAGTTTCTTTCTTTGTCAGTTAAGACTTTTATTTTGAAATGAAATACCCAGTGGTGCTTCCCATTTTGTGGCGTTATACATAAAGGGTTGTATTGCAGGATAATCCATTTGCACGTGGTTTAACACAGCTCATTTCATGAATACAGCTAGCACCCTGAGATAAAAGGTTACAAAATAAGACTACTGTATGATATATTAGAGTACAAAAAATGAAACTGTATTGATAGTTAATAAAGGATATTTAAATAAATTCCATCTTTAAGACCAGCAAAGAAAGTAGGCTAAGCTTCTTATACTGAATATTTTATTGCTGCATACAATATGTGTTCAGTTCTGACAGTCAGGTACATAACTTTAGTGAGATATATTGCTTTGCAAGGTAGTCCTTGAATTAGAAATCCTGATCTGCAAAAAAAATAGTGCAAGTATGCACGATTAATCAGGACTTGGATTATATTTGTGGGATACTATCTTAAATGTTCCCAAACAACCAGTATAATATTTATTAGTAATAGAAAATGCTTTTTCTTAGCCATAGTTATAACTAAGGCTACTATTTAACAACTTCTCTATCTTACTAAATAGATTAATGCTTCAATTGTTTAAATACATTGAAGGTGAAAAAGCTAAGGGTAACTAGTTATGACCATGGCTTATGGAATATTGCAGGTTGGAATGTAAAAAAATGGTGAAGATTCTATACTGATTATGAAATAAAAAAACAAAAAATTTACTTATTTATTATTTATTAATCCAATGTATATGGCTTCTCATCTAAATAAATAAATTTACAGACTCAGTAAAGCCACTAATAATATACTTGCATACTTGAATCCTTATACTAACATCCCAACACCAATGCTAGTGAAATGATGAACTGAAAGAGGTCATGAATGAGAAAAAATGTATATAAGAGAATGACTGAAGATGTGTACACAAAATATGAAAAAAGATATGTAAAAGGAATATAGATAAGGGGTAAAGTATATTTAAGATTAAAAGAACCGGAGAAAGTGCAGACTAACTTAATGCATTTGAAATTTAAAAAAAATGAAGTAGGTGAGTGAGGCTAAACAAGGAACCTCCAGCGAAATGAACAGAATTAAACAATAGATATGTATGAAAATAACAGTAATATTTTAAAGGTATGCAATTCAAATAAATTCTATCCTTGTATTTTGGGAAAAAAGATCAAATGGTATTATGAAAATATACAAATGTTAAAGTAAAAATGTAGTGTCCTTATGGAGTGGCTTTGCAATATGTTTAATATGTATATGAAGACTTTATTAGTGCTGATGATTGGGAGAATATAATTATTCGTTTATCCTAAAAAAAAATAGCAAGAATGAATTTAAACATCACAGTGTGATTAGTCTAAGTATACTTTATATGACTGTTGGTATCAGTAATATATCAAAAAGTAATATAAATGTCATATACCTCTGTGTATTAATGATTCGACTATGGAGGTGGTTAATAGTATCAAGTTCTGGGTGTGCAGTTGATGGGCAGGTCAGGTTGGCCACTCAACAGTGAGACACTGGTGAGTGGGCACAGCTGCACCTGCATTTTCATATGAGGAGAGCACATCTTCCTTTCCCCATCCTTATCACTTTCTATCGAAGGACAATTGAAAGCATCCTGTCATATTGTATTATTCTGTGGTTTGGAAGTATTACTGTTAAATATGTACATATATATGTATATAAAAGATACAACTGACTGAAAGAAGAAAATTTTCCTACAACAACAACAAATAAAGACAAAGCAAATTAAAGTAGGCAAAGATCACAAGTGGGTTCCAAAGTCATCATGGTCTTCAATAGTTTTGTGTGGAATAAAGGTGGAGTCACAAGGAGTATATTGGAGGAGAAGGGAGAGATCATTCCAGGCCAGGAATTGTAACAGAGTAGGCATACTTTGGATATAGGAGATTACTTTATTTAACTGACAGCACCCAAATTGCAGTTGATCTGTTTGACCATACTGGATGAACAGAGGTAACTGCAGATAAGTGGCTCTACAGAAATCTAAGCTCTGTGTTCGCAGGACTTTAAAAATGATAAACAGTATTTTGAATTGTACCCAGAAGCCAACTTGCAACCAGTACAATTGCAGGGTGTGAACCAGTGGGGTGATGTGCACATTCTGGGTCAGCTGTAATTCCTATAGGGCCCCATTAGAGCACATTGAAGTAGTTAAGATTTGAGCATGAGGACATGAAGAAGGCATGAGATACTGGCTGTCTAAAGACCATTCCAATGCAATAAATGCTGCAAGAGGGCCTTTGGCCTCAATTTCCACCTGTTCTTTGAGTCCAAGAATTTGCCCAGATTTCACACAATAAGAAAATGAGTCATAGCATGGGATAAACATAGCATGGGATAGATAGATCTAGGGGCCCAGATAGATATAGACTTTTGATCTTGTAATGACTTTTGATCTTGTAGTGTCAATTTGTTCCTGCCTGTCCAGACCCATTCCTGCCTGTCCAAGCATTGGGTCAGGACTTCAAATGGCCAGTAATCTAGATATAAACTGAGCATTACTCACATATTGATGACATCTAAACTGGCAGATTATGTCACCCAGAGGTTTCATGTAGATGTTGAACAGAAAAAAAGATCACTTACTCCATAGATTCAATGCAATTTGCAATCCACATGGGTTCATATCAAATTCTAGTAGGAAAAGAATGATTTTGATTGCTACAAGTTGACTAGTTGAGAAGGGGAATGTATGATGAAGTTTGAAATGTTTCCACCATACAGGGCAAAAAAAATCCCACTTCTAACAGGTCATCTGATTGTACCACCAACAGAATGGTTAAGAGCACATTAAAACTGCTATGGGTTAAGTGAAAATAGAACTGAAACATGAAAACAGCCAATAATGACTTAAATTTGTGCTATGAATTGGCAGCAAAAAGAAGTTGTTGAGCATGTTTGTACTGTAGTTCAGTAAAACTGGACAAGGAGACATGATTTGTTTTAAAAAAATGCAAAATCTTACAATGAAAATAAAATTATGGAATAAAATTCTATGCAGGTTGGCTTTGCTTTTTTGTTCACTGTATTAAAGCCATTATTTTATGATTTCAGAAACAATCTCTGTCTGAAATTTCTTTTTATGCTAATGGTCAGCATAAGCTCTTGCATTTTTTACATTTAGTTCTATCTTGCTGTGCACACCATTATACTTATTTTCTTTTCTTTTGGACTATCTCATCCTTCTGAATAAAAATGTCTTCATTTGGCTACTGTGCTCAGTTTGCTGGAGCTCGAAAATATATATCTCACACTATGTCAAAATTGCAGCCTTATCTACAACTTTACCATGCTGACAGTAAGGGTGGGCAGAGAGTAAAGGAGGGAGAGAAAAAAGGCAGCAAGAGTGCCTGGAGTTTTTGCTGCTGTTCCACACTACCCACTCTATGAAGTGCCCAGGCCTTTGACCTCACTGGAAATACTGAAAACTGTTACATCTCATTTTTAAAGTTTGGCTTTCACTTAAAAAAAAGACGTTTAAAAATGACACACCAGCAAACATTTCCACTCAAACTGACAAAGAGATAATTTTAAGACCATCACATATTTATAAAGTTTTTGTATGTATTGTACAGATTATACACAAATATATAATGGTATGTATTTAAAAAATGGAACTTGCTAAGTTGGAAGGTCTCGTTGAACTTTTTTTTTTAGTTCCACAAACTTCTTTTGTTGCCCTGCATGCAACGGTTGAGAAACACAACAGAGCTGGAAAGCATATGACAAGGCAAATCCCCCAAAGGCTCCAGGCACTGAAATGGTGCCATCTCAAGGCAATGGTGCCGGCATCTACTGAAATGCAGCAGCAGAGCTACAGACCTCCAGAGCTGCAGATCTCCAGAGCTGCTGCCTTTGAAAAAGTGAATGGGGACTATGCAGCACAAAGCGGCACTGCAGCACCAAAGTGGCAGGTGGTAGAGGAGGAGGCAGCTGCCACTGCCAGGCAGATGATCTGCAGGGTGGGGTGGGAGTGGTGAGGACCAAAGAAAGCACCTCCAGCAATGGACACAGCAGCTGATGCGCAAAGGCCGCTGAGGCCTCTCACCGTCACTGTCCCTGGCTTCAAAACAGTGGAGGAGACCAGGCAAAGGAAATGAGTCTCACCTGCACATCCTCTGTAGCATGGCAGTCTGCCTCCTGAGGGGAATGAAAGGGAAGAGATAACCAGCTCATTCAATGGATGAGGAAAGGTTGCTGAGTGAGAAGTAGTCTGGCTGAGGGGGCCCTGAGGTGCATGTGGAAGTTCCAAGCCCCCACCTCCCTTGCTTCACCTCATGACAAGGCAAGCTCCAGGTGCTGAAATGGGCCCATCTCTATCCAGCAGCTACCTAGGCCCTCTGGAGGGCAAGGCTGACATCTACTGAAAGTGGTGGCATTCTGACTCTGGCAGGGAAGGGGAACTGGCACAGGAATTGTAAGCAGGATGTCCATTAGCTTCAGTAACTTCTGACCATCTGGGGCTCCACCAGCGCTTTGGTTCTGGGCTGTCACCAACCTGCTCACTTCTTGGGCAGGCCGGGCCAGGAAGATAGTTCCCCTGGCATCCCCAGAGCTCCTCTGTCTGGAGGAGCATCAGCCTGCCTCAGTGCCCTTCCCACTGAGCCTAGCACAGCTGCTCTGGGATTGCAGGAGCCAGCCTGGCATGGGAAGGGCATGCACGCCCCTGCTCAAACTCTCTCATACCAGTAGTTGTTCTGCACTCATGCTCTGAGGTTAGACCAATTGCTCTTGTGCTTTGAAGCTCTGTGTTTCCACCCCATGACATGCTATGCCACACTGTTTGTACTAAACATCATCCCTTCCCACCCTGCACGCATGCCACCAGCTGTACATGGGAAAAAATAAGGCATCCCCTGAAAATAAGCCCTAGTGCTTATTTCGTAGCCCAAAAGAAAGTAAGAACAGGTCTTATTTTTGGGAAAACATGAGTATGTCTGTCTGTGAGGGTCTGATTTTTGTAAAAATATGTTCATTGATAAGAGAAGGAAACAATTGACCTTTTTTGGAAAAAAAACCACAATAAAGTATAATGATGTTTTCTTCAGAAGAAAGCACAATCTAGACAGAACATCAAGCTATTACATGACAAAACATCAAGCTATTATGTTTTACCCAGAAAAAAGCAGCAGAAGGTTACAATGTAGCATGGAGAGGAAAAAAACCCGTCCATGCTACCCTGGGCTATGCATGCCACTTGCTAACTAGAACTGATCTTGACCTGTCAGTGAACAACACAGTGAAACAAAAACTGCTTAAGTCCTTAGACAATTTTGACACCTTGGATGAAATTTCAAGGCACATCTTTACATAAATAAAATTGGCAAATACCAAGAAATCAAGTCAATAAGAAACTCCCCTCAACATATGGAATCCTTCACAGCCTGAAATAGGATTCCCCTAACTCCGAACTCATCACTTAAGGTCAATATCTGGATTAACAGAGGGCTGAAATTACAAAACACCTTAAGGTGAAGAAACACATTTCCTCCCTGTACATTCTCCTGGTGGATCACACTTGTGTGCCTCCTAAGACTAGGGGTGACTTTTCCTATAAATGTAATCAACCTTCTCTTAACTTGTTTTTTTTTTACTATGCTGTCAGTTTTGCTATTAAATAAACTCTTCCTTCACTTCAAGCAATTGTCCTGTGCTCTTTGAACATGGCTCAGAATGAACCAGAACAGAACTGCTGTTCTTCTAACAATAGAAAAGCCTTCACTTAATTAAAAAACTGTATGATCTGACTTTGTGTAATAGTTATTTGTCATCTAATTTAACAACAGCACCAACAAATACTTTCCTCTTCAAGTCTGTTTTTAATTCTCTCTTATTTTTATGCCTTTAAGTTAGTGTGATGCCTGGTGATTGCCTGGACTAGTCCCAGCAATTTTCTTGATAACATTTTAGAAGTGCTTTGCCATTGGCCTACTTATTTAGGGTTGAGAGAAAGTGATTGGCCCAAAGTTGCATAGCTGACTTCATGCCTAAAGCAGGACTAGAACACACAATTTCTAGCCTGGCGCCTTAACCATTCTAACAAACAGATTCTTTCCCATATCATAATGGATTTAAAAATGATGATCCTGATTTGGAACAAGTCAGTTTGATGTAGACAAGAGGCAAATTCATTTTAAGAATGGGCAATATCTGTTGCAATTTTGAATCTTTAAAGAACATCAAATTTATCCACTTTCCAGTATGAATGGCAAACTGGAGTGAAATGAGCCGAGATAATTTTACCTATCTTTTGGAACTAAAAATACATTGATACTTTTTTCATACCTTTCCAAATCTCTGTACAACTTGTTGCTCAGAAACCAGCTAATCCATGAAAAATATTTGCAATTTTAAACATGTTCCCTCATTTTGATTGGGAAATATTTAAAATTAAATTTTAAATCTTAGGATGCATAAACAGAGGGATAGAATAAAGATCACGTGAAGTGTTAATACCGCTTTATAATACCTCGATAAGGCCACACTTGGAATACTGCATTCAGTTTTGGTCACCATGATGTAAAAAAGATGTTGAGGCTCTAGAAAGAGTGCAGAGAAGAGCAACAAAGATGATGAGGGGACTGGAGGCTGAAATATATGAAGAACAATTGCAGGAACTGGGTATGTCTAGTTTAATGAAAAGAAGGAGTAGAGGAGACACAATAGCAATGTTCCAATATCTCAGGGGATACCACAAAGAAGAGGAAATCAAGCTATTTTCCAAAGCATCTGAGAGAGGACAAGAAGCAATGGGTGGAAACTAATCAAGGAGAGAAGCAATTTAGAATTAAGGAGCAATTTCCTGACAGAACAATTAATCAGTGGAACAACTTGCCTCCAGAACTTGTGAATGCTCAAACACTGGAAGTTTTTAAAAAGATGTTGGATAACCATTTGTCTGAAGTGGTTTCCTGCCTAAGCAGGGGGTTGGACTAGAAGACCTCCAAGGTCCCTTCCAACTCTGTTAATCTATTCTATTATTAAATCTCATATTGTTAATAAAACATTGTGAAAATACTGACCCTCTATAATACCTTCATTTTATGTTATTTTAATGAGATTGTTTGCCGAGTATTTATAAATCTGATTATTTTTGTCTAATAGAAAATATGTGATATCTGGCAAGTACATATCTTAGCAATAACAGTTATTAATTATTTTTCCCTGAGTATTTTCTTTCTAATCTCATAATTTTAATTACTATTCCTTTTTTTGTTATAGACTGTTTAGTTCTAAGTTTATTTTATTAAAAAAAATAGTGTAGAACAAAATAATTAACAAGCTGTTTAAAAGTAAAAGAGTAATGTCAGATGTGTAGATACCATTTTCAACTCAATGTTTGTGTATAAATAATTATTCTATTATTAATTAATTCTATATTAATTTTTACAATTCAGCAATCGAAATTCAGCTATATAGATAAGCTGAATTATATCTAGAATATAGATAAGACTTTTAATCTAGTTAAGGAAAATAGAATTAAAAAGCAAACCTAAATCATTTTTTTTTACTATTCCTGTCTCTGTATTGGCACATATGTCAGCCCTTAGAGTAAGCCGAGTCAGGAGAGATACCTCAATAATCTCTATTATAATTGCATAAAATAATAGACTCATAAAAGCCTGTCAACATTTCACTTTGTTCTCTCTTATATTAGGTAGAACCAAGACAGGATTATTTTGAATTTCTGTTTTATATTCGTATCTTTTCAAGGAAAATGTTTCAGTATTGTAGCTTTTCCCTGCTACAACTTTTGCATTTCTTTGTCTGTGTCTCTTCTACAGTGCAAAATACTTGTGTTCTTAATGAATCTTCAAATATTCCTCCAGGTTTTATTAGGAATTGTAGAATTTGGAGACCAAACCATACATATTGATTGGCTATTGTGATTTGATTTTTATTTCTTGATGCATGAATTCAGCTACTGAAGTTTGAAATAATGGTTGAAGGCAAAAGTGGGAAAATCATAATCTGTAGACCACATTCCCCTCTTGAAATAGTTCATTTTAAACTTTCATCACGCTAAGATTAATTTAATAGCAAATTAGCAGATTTTCAGTGTCATGTTCCTTTTTTTTTCTAAAAAATAAAAGATGGATTTAGAATGGCTCTGATAGGTAGAAAGCTCAAGTTCACATTTTTACCCTTAAAGTTGCTCACCATCTCAAAATGGGTCATTGCAACTGAAATTCATTTATTTTGTTGCCAAAAGTCAGTGGCAATCTTAGAATGAATTAGCTTTTTTTTTCAGATTCAGTTTGATAACTGAAAAACGTCTGCTGCTTTTCTTATTTCCACATTTTTATTTAACATATTATTGAGTCATCAGAATTTTTTTACTATAGCAGAGTGACTACTAATGGTAATCTGTCCTTTGTTTAAGAATTAACATGAAGTATACTATGGTGCAACAAAAATTGTGTCAGGACTGTTATCCAATATCTCTCTGTTTGCTTATTTTATTGCAACAAATTTAAAAAACTGAGACTAATTTTTAGCAATGTAGATGGATTTGAGTGCGTGTTGAATATGATTAGGAAGTGAAAGAATAGCTTCCCTTGGCTTCATAATGTAAAATTGTACACCCTCTAACAATAAGTTGCTAAAATAAATGTAGCTGCACACTACGTTTAGTTTGGTACTAAGTGAGGCAGAACTAAGAGATTAACTAAACTTCCACAAAAGAACTGGGGGAGCGTCCATTTTACTGTAGTGCATTCTAAGCTGCAGTGTTTAAATTTATAAAGGGAAAATTAGTGCTGCTTGAAGTGATCCTATTTTATTCCTCATTTTAATGAGAAGGATACAATAATTATTTTTATTTATTTATTAAGAAAAATTATATGGCCAGGTAACTTAATCATGATGACGCTGGGAAGCTTATAATCATTTCATGTAATCTTTCGAATAAAATTAGTGAGATACTCACTTTAGGAGATGAGCCTTTCACTGATGATACCCTGTTTTGGGCAATATTGTTTCTTGGAATGTACTGTATGTGTGACCTGAAATATTATATAATTAGATGAGTGCTCCACAGAAATGCTTCACTGGCCAAAAAAAAAAAAAGCACGGTTTTGGAGAAGAGCTCCAACTCTTAGCTAAGAGATTCTTTTTATTTAACATATATCTCATAAACTTTTTAGAACAAGGGCAACACTGCCTTCCTCCTTTTTATTAACTGATCAAAGAGAAAATATTAGCCAATCTTCATTTGAATTAGCATTTGCTCCCCATGATGTGAGCTGGGAACATGTGGAAATATGGATTAATTGGAAATTAGCAAAAAGTTACCTATTCAAGCAGAGATTTCAGCCAAATGTAATCATTCTTATTATTTATAGTTACTAAAAAAATAGAGGTAACTCATAAAAGACTAAGAAAAAAAATCCAATGTGCATGTCATATTTCATAGAATTATTGTGAAGGTACAAAGCTGAAAACGTCAGTGGGAAAACTTAACATCAATTGATAGATACAGTAAAAGTGATGCCCATGCTGAGCATGAGGTGCTGTGGTTTAAGTAGATTTTAATGCTCAGTTGGAAATATACTTTGATCTAAGAGAAAAAAAATGGCTTGACTGAGAAAATGTATGGAAATGATTACTGCACTGCAAATATTTTTTCTGTCAAAGGAAAACCTTAAAATATTGATTGCTTTTTACAATTCATTTTGTGAGAATAAAGGATTCAGATCCAGGTATATATACATTTTAATTTACTCATTTCATTGGGTTTGTGTCACATTCATTCTTTGGAAATTAGCTTTTATAGATGAGGTAGGCTAGTAATGCAAAGATGAGTATAATGTAAAGAGTGTGAAGTTTAGATTTTTTAAAACCAAAATTTATTAAGTAATTAAATATACTGAAAAAACGCAGAGTAGTAAATAGCTAATAGAGTCCTCCAGATGAATATTGTTTATTTCTCTCATCAAATGTTTTTTTAAACTTATAGGGGTCTGCTATATTCCATTCACCAGTAGATAACTTAGATTTCAGTGTTGTTTCAAGTCTTATAGATTTATTTAATCCAAATTTAATTCATTCTATGGGAACAAAGTCAAATTCAAGTAGATTCAAGCAGATAGTCCAGCCTTTCGAAAACAATGTCTGCTCAATTTAATAGTCCAGTTTTCTATGTTTTAAAAGGTCTTTAGCTTTTCTCCCCTTAGTTCTTTTCTTTCGGATCTAGGATTTTTCTCTCTCTGGTTGTTTCCTGCTTTGAAAAATAGTTCTAAGAGTCTCTTTTCCTGGATTTTCCTCTTCCTTTTTTTCTTTAAAGTTAGGGTCTAAATAAAAAGGAATCTTCTCATCCTGCTCCAATCACTGATCATCTGCACCACTCCTGCACAGGTCTTTGTTGCCTCTGCCTCTGGCATCCATGATGACTGCCTCTTCTCCTTGTTGATGGAGAGGGAAGAAGCCCTGAGTCCAGCAGTACAGTTGCTGTCCTCCATGAGCTGAAGGAGACCCCTAAAGGGTGGCTTTAGCTCCTTTCAGAGCCCTCCAACAGGAGAACTCAGTATGGGAGAGTAGAAACCCACTCCCCGCATTCAATAGCACCATGATGTCATCCAGAAGTCCTGAAGTTAGCTAAAATCTCTTATTAGCTAGATCAGGTGTGTCAAACTGGCGGCCCACAGGCCAGATACATCACATGGAAAAACTGGATGATACAGTGGAACCTCTGGTCACAATCATAATCCATTCCAGGACTACGGTTACAACCGTGACTGGAAGCACAACTGTCTGTGCATGCACAGACCAACCCCCCCCCAAAAAAAAATTGGCGCTGAAGGGAAAATCACCATGCAGGGAAAATCACCATGGCAACTTTCAGGTTTGCTTGGTCGTCCCCCAAAGATCTGTTTGCGACCAGAAGCAAAATAGAAGCAAAAATTCTGGTCATCACCCGATTTGGTCGTGAACAGAAGTGATTGTAATCTGAAGTTCCATGTATAAATAAAATGCAAATGCTGTTTAGAGAAAATCAAGGACTAACTAGAAAATGTAAAAGAAATAATACAGAGCAAGTAACACAAAATTAGTAGGACAGAAGTAAAGTGATCAAAAGAGATGCTCCTAAAATAATGATTTTTTTCTGAAATGAGAATAAATAGTCATTAAGATGGAACTAGTATATGATAACAATTTAAAACAATGCAAACAGAAGGAAAAGTTCTAATACATGAGAGCTATAGTGTTTAATTATATGTCTGAGATAATATCAATATGTTTGGATTCGGATTTATATTTGCTCAAGTTTGGAAATGAAAAAGTACAGAGAAATGACAGTTGTAAAAATAAAATAGAGGAACATGTACATAAACAAACAAAACCTCATGATATGTATTGTAAATGTAATGACATAAAATAAGAAACCAAGCTAATGTAAACTGTCAGTTATTTGTGATGCTGTTAACCTTAGAACGTCTGCTAAAATAAAAACAAATTATAGACATTTGGCTCTCAAATATGTTATCTTATCAAAGATCCACAAACAAAACTTTTAATTTTTATAAATGTGTTTAACTACTTCATTCTTAATATAACTAATGAAATAATATCATAAAGAAACTAAAAAAGTGGTACAATAAATTTGGCTATAATTTTAATCAGAATTTTAGTGAAGTAATGTAATAAAGTTATACTCATTATCAGGTAGCTTTGTAGTCATTTTATGTCCATCACATGCAACTGCTCTTTGATAATAAGAGGAAATACAATTTAGGTTAATAGGAAATAGACCATTATTTAAAAAGACATATTCTTGTAAAATATTTCATTTCTCACCACCATAAAACAACATATAATACTGAGATAGAGAACATAGTAATGGACCACTGGAACACTTAGCCCAGTGAAGCCCACTTAACCAAGCCTGATATAGTTTTAGCAACTTTTCTAGCTTTACAATATGAATTTTGATTATTAGGAAGCTACACAATATTCCAAGTGTTTAGGTTATGATTATACTGACATTACACAAAACTTTTTAATGAATCAAATTATAAAGTTTGTTTTCAGTGCTCACATTGGACTTCTTGGATGAGAAGTGAAATGTCTTAAAAGAAAAACAAAAAGGCCCAGTTGTCCAGTTGATAACTATTACCTGGATGACTGAGAATCTTTATTGATGACCAATTAAGCATTTTGGTTATATTACTTTGGACTTTTCCAATCCTTTTATGATTTTACTAATCCTACAGTTTTGTCTGCCTAAAAAAAAACCCTCAACAGTACTTCACTGTGGTGGTGAGGTGAACAGTATAGGCCTATTATATTTTCCAACACAGCTCTGGCCTGGAAAAAAATCCTTATTTCAGGCCAGAGGTGATTTACTTCAGTTTTCCCCACCAAAAACTTTATGGATCAATTCAAATATGTGGAAGATATGGTACAGAGCAGTGGGTGCCCCTGGCTGCAAAGTACCAATAAAGCTACAGGGAAGAGCAAAGAGACTATCACAGTAGCAGAAGTATCTGTGATGCAGATGGGATAAATCCTAATGGTCCACCAGCTGTTGACACAGCTCCTAATGAAGATATCTTTCTGCTCTGATTTTCAAATTAGGAACATGGAACATCAATATCTTAAACCTAGGAAAGCTGAACATTGGTAAGGATGAAATGAATAGCTCAACATTGTTATACTAGGCATCAGTGAAGTTCATTGGACTGGGTGTGGCTTCTTCAATTTTGATGGTCATGTTGTATACTATTCTGGCAATGATACCATCAGAAGAAGAGGCATGGGTATTACTACATAAAAAGTGGGCAGAAACATAGAAAGTTTTTGAACAGTCAATGATAGGATAATGGCAATATGTATCAATGGAAAACCTTGCAACATGATAATTTTGGAAGTTTACACTCCCATTATAGAGTACTTCTATGGTTCTGCCCACTATTTTATGCAGTATGAAATCCACTCCTCTTCTTCTGATGGTATTATTTCAAGAGTAGTATACATATGACCATCAGAAATGTAGAAGCCACAGCAGTAGAAAACATCAAAGAATTCTACACTGAAATTCAGGAAACTCTGAAATGAATATCAAAGAAAGACATTATCTATACTGGAGATTCTCTGTGGCAGCTCCCACCCTATGGAACCAGTTGCCCCGAGAGCTGAGGGTCGCCACGGACCTTTCAGCCTTCCGCCGTGCCCTCAAGACCCATTTATTTGCTTTAGCCGGGGACACCTAGCCCCTCCCCCCCCTTTTTAATCCTATTTTAATCTCTTTTATAATTTTATAATTTTTAACATTTCCTGTAGGATTTTAACGTTGGGGTTTTTAGTTTGTTTCTGTCTCAGCCGTTTTATATATTGCTTTTTAAGGGTTGTTTTAAATTTTTGTATTGTGGTTTTATTGTTATTTTATTGGGCTGTGCACCACCCCGAGTCCTTCGGGAGAGGGGCGGTATATAAATAAAACTTTGATTGATTGATTGATTGATTGACTGTAGTAACAGATTTTGAATCCCACCACTGGTCAAAAGGGGCTTGAAAAGTGTTAAGAAGGGCTCCTTACAAAGTCAATGGGAAGAGCTTCCTGAATGGCCTCCCTCTTCAATTTCACTCAGGATAAAAACTTTCAAGCCCCTTTTGACCAGTGGTGGGATTCAAAATTTGTTACTACTGGTTTTGTGGGCATGGCTTGGTGGGTGTGGCAGGGGAAGAATACTGCAAAATCTCCATTCCCACCCCACTCCAGGGGAAGGATACTGTAAAATCCCCATTCTCTCCCCACCCCACTAACCTGAGGAGGACATTATACAAGTAGTCCTTGACTTATGACCACAATTGGAACTATAATTTTCATTACTAAGCACGGCGGTTGTTAAGCAAATCGTGCCCAGCTTTATTACTTTTTTGGCCGTGGTTATTAAGCAAATCACTGCAGTTGTTAAATGAATCATGTGGCCATTAAGTGAATCCAGTTTATCCCATTGGCTTTGTTGAAAGCCTGTTGGGAAGGTTGCAAATGGCAATCACATGATCCCTGCAACCATCATGTCAGTTGCCAAGATTTTGCTCATGTGGGTCAGGGGCTGCTGCTATGATTTTAAATACAAGTTCTGGTTATAGGTCACTTTTTTCAGTGCCACTGTAACTCTGAATGGTTGCTAAATGTTTGGTTTAAATCAAGACCTACCTGTAATAGCAATGCTTTCACCATCATAGCCAGAGGTGGTATTCAGCAGGTTCTAACCAGTTCTGGAGAACGGTAGCAGAAATTTTGTGTAGGTCAGAGAACCGGCAAATCCCACCTCTGACTGGAGATTTTACAGTATCCTTCCCCTGCCACGCCCACCAAGTCACGCTCACAGAACCGGTAGTAAAAAAAATTGAATCCCACCACTGATCATAGTTATGACAGCCATGACAGCCTCGTTCAGGAAAATTGCAGTTGATAGATCACAAAAGCTGGTGCTAGACACCCCTAGCCACAGAAGTTATTTGAGCTTCATACAGCAAAGATGACCCCAGGGACACTTTCAAATTCTGTTTTTTCTGAAGGCATGCAGTTGCACAGGTAGTCCTCGATTTACAGCAGGTCACTTAGTGACCGTTCAAAGTTACAACGGCACTGAAAAAAGTGACTTATGACCACTTTTCATAGTTATGACCCTTGCAGCATCTCCATGACCTTGTGATCAAAATTCAGATGCTTGGCAACTGGGTTCGTATTTATGACCTTTGTTGTGTCCCAAGATCATGTGATTCTCCCTTTTGAGATCCTCTGACGAGCAAAGTCAATGGGGAAGCCAGATTCACTTAACAACAAGGTTACTAACTTGTCAACTGCAGTGATTCACTTAACAACTGACAAGAAAAGTTGTGAAATGGGGCAAAACTCACTTAACGAATGTCTCACTTAACGACAAAAATGTTGGGCTCAATTGTGGTCATAAGTCAAGGACTACCTGTATTCAGAAAGGACAGATCCGCCCCCCCCCAATTCTCATAGTCAAAAGCATCTCACTAACTCACCCTCAAGGTCTTGTCTTGTTGGGATTCAGTCTCCATGTACTGGCCCTTACCAACTCTGTTTATACATAATATGAGCAAACCCAGAGAACAGGACTAATTCCAGCTATGATTAAGTTCAGCAACATATAAGTCAATTGTTCAAAGATGGCTATATTAAAGTAAGTGTGATTGTGTGTGTGTATGTGTGTGTTATATAGGCAACTCTTCTCCCTTTTGCAAGCTTCATGAGGAAAACATAGGCAGCTGCACTTTGGGGTATTTCTCACTCCCCACATCCTTTGTTTGTAACAAGCTTAACTGCCATGCACTGTTATGCAATATTTAACACTGATTGAGGTTTGACCCAACTGAGGCACTTCAGTAAATTATCTAGGGTAGCTTCTAGCTCTGGGATAGTGATGATCCATATATCATAATAAATAGATTCGATATATCCCAGGTAAGGGAAGTACCGTATTTTATTTTCATCCGAAGCTAATCTAGCTACTAACAGCATTAATGTACCATTGCTGCCCTCTTGTGACACTTCCTTTGGCTTTTGTACTGTGGGGTGACTTTCAGGGTATTGTGCTGCCTTCTGCTGTTCAGCATTACTCATTACAGAAAGCAGAAAATAATATTCAGCCCTAATATTCAGATAGTCTTTGCTCGTTTTTTTAAAAATGTGGGTGCTTAATCCATAGAATTACTTGGCAGGAGAGGGTTCCAACATAAAAGGAATCAGAGTTTTCTTCCTCCAGCTAACTCTTAAGTTCTATTTGTAGAAGAGATGTTCCAATGCTGATCTGAAGAATCAGCATCTGAACAGTTTGAGCAGATGATCAGTATGGCTGAATCCTTTCAAAATGCACAACCCAAGATCCTCAGGGCCTTATCCAGCCCCCGCCAAATCTTAGAGTAGGGCTTTCAGGGTGCCTTCAAATGTTTTTGCCAAAGACTAAATGTTACAGCCTGTTCCTGAATGTGTTGGTTGAGGAAGGAATGTAATAATTAGGGACTTCTTAAAACGAGTCTTATCATAGCTAAAGCCAATTGCTACCACAAAGAACAGCATGCCGTGATGTGAACTAGTCAGGAAAAACAAACCAGTTCAAATATTTTCTTTTTCCACACCCATCCCTTGGCAACTGCTCCCAGATGGAAAAGATGAGAGCTGGTTTGCTCTTATGATCTCCCCACCAATTTAATTTATATTTTTCATTGCATGCTGGCTTTGACCCCTGTGGGAACCCCCTTTTTTCCATGTGCAGACTATAAGAAACTGTTGCCACATGTCACGTTGATCACTGCCAGGGACTGGAGGAGGTGGAAAGGTGGTGACATAGGCTTTACAAAGCAGATGGTAGAAAGTAGAAACCAACAGCCTGCTGGCTGCCTGGTTTATTTGCTTGAGTAGGTAGGAAGCAGGAGGGGACTGGAGGAGGCACAGATGGGGGCAGGCAGCCTGTAGGGTCAATGAGCATCCTTGGAACGAATTGGGCAGATGGCAGAGCTTTGATCATGATCTTTGGCAAACTAAGTAAGGATAGTGGAGGTAGCAATTCAATCAATTTGAAGGATATCAGACTGGAGAAAATTTGTCTCAATCATTCTTGTGCCCAGTCAGCCTATTGCTAGTCAGGATGTGCAAGATTTACCCAAAGGATTAGTCAATCAAACCTTGTCTCACTTTGTAGTTGGTGAAGAGGTGTTAAGCATTTTCTGTTAAGCCAGAAAGAGTATCGATTCTGCAAATTCAAGCCAACACCATTGTTTGAATTTCAGGGCATCTGGAGTCTGAATTCAACTCAAGCCCATGAATGACATTCCAGGGACCTGAAGGTTCCCAGGCAAGTGATGTTGCTAAGATGAGCAGAACCCATCAGATTCCACACTTGAGCAATGCATTAATTTGTCCTTTTTCTGTCTGATACTCCCCAAACCTGCTGGTCTATGGCTCCTGTTGTCACCAGATATGATAGAGAAGGAGAAAGAGAAGCAGAAGGACCAAGAATGCCAGGAAGTCAGTGGAGATATTAGCCATCAGTCCCAGGGATTGTGTCAGTTGGGCATCTTTTCACTTTGAGTTCCTGCTGTTCATTATGCTCCTTCCAAAGACCATTTTCAATGCAGAGCCTTCTGTTCATGGAAAAAGCAAAGAAGGGTCAGACCTACCGTGTTTCTCCAACAATACGGCCTTCCCCAATAAGAAGTCCCAGCATGTTTTATAGGCATAAAATGAAATTAAGCCCCTCCCCCCCAAATTAAGGCCTATATTAAACATGCGAAATGGGGGGAAATGGGGGGGCGCTTGCTGTTAGGAGCGCCCCGTGGGCAGCCATGCCTTGCCACCAACCTTCCTACTGTCACCAAGTACTTTTGCCTGGATATGGTGCTGCCTGTGTTGACCTCGGCGATGGTGGAACACTTTGTATCAGGAGACCTTCTGCCACCATTGCTTTCCCTTCTCCCTGTGCCTCGGCAGCATTTAGAGCAATGCCGCGGCGTTTGGCGCAGCCACGCGGGGCTGGCCAGGGCTCCTCCCTGCAACTGGAGCCTGGCAGAGACACTCAGTTTCAGACGCTCCTGTCGCCACCTTCCCGGGCATCGTTCGCAGGCAAAGCCCATTCTTTTAAAAATGATGCCCTACTACGACAAAGCCTCCCCTGCCCGAGAGGGCAGCCCAACCCCATGTGGGGAGGTGAATCTCCTGGGGCTGCAGTGCAGGATCAGCCCACCTTGGGAAAAGTGCCCAGCTGCCATCCCTGCCTGGCGCCGGGCAGAGCATGAAGAGCTTCACCTGGGGCACCCAGTGCAGCTGACAAGTGGGCCCTCCTGCCTAGCAGCGGAGCTCTGGCCAAGGCAGCGAGCGCTTCCCCACCAGGCCCTCCACTCATCCTTCCAGGGCTGCGCTGGAGCCAGGCAGGCTGGGCAGAGCCAGGAAAGCGAGCCATGGGTGCATGCCTGCCTGCCAAATGAAAGAGCCAGGCTGACCTGAGCTTGGCTTCCCAAGTCCCTCCAGCCCGACCTCAAAGGGGCCACTGGGAGAGGCCACCCGAGGCAGTGATAGTTCCCACCCATCCGTGGACAGGGAGGCGAAGCGACAGCAGCGCTGCTTCCCTGGCCGGAGGGTCCAGCGGAGAGAGTCCGAAGCCGCCCGTCCTTTCCACCCCTCGCCAAACCCGTCCCCATCCCCATGCATCTCCAAACGTGCTGGCAGCTCCAAACGCTGCAGCAGCACACGCATCGGACAGACGCGCTCACTCGGCGGGGCTCACCTCGGAGGATGCGGCATGGGCCGTCGCCTTGCCTCCCTGTCTGCGGACGGGTGGGTGCTATCACTGCCTCAGGCAGCCTCTCCTGGTGGCCCCTTAGGGGTCGGGCTGGAGGGACTTGGGAAGCCAAGCTCAGGTCGGCCTGGCTCTTTCGCTTGGCAGGCAGGCACGGACCCGTGGCTTGCTTTCCCAGCTCTGCCCAGCCCGCCCAGCTCCGGCGCGGCCCTGGTGGGATGAGTGGAGGGGCCAGTGGGGAGGCACTCGCTGCCTTGGCTAGAGCTCCACCGCCGGGCAGGAGGGCTCGCCTGTCAGCTGCGCTGGGCGCCCCAGTCGAAGCTTTTCACACTCTGCTCAGCGCCAGGCAGGGATGGCAGCTGGGCACTTCTCCTGGGGTGGGCCAACCCTGTGCTGCGGCCCTGGAAGTTTTGCCTCCCCACATGGGGTTGGGCTGCCCTCTCGGGCAGGGGAGGCTTTGTCGTAGTAGGGCGTCATTTTTTAAAGAATGGGCTTTGCCTTTGAACAATGCCTGGGAAGGCGGAGACAGGAGCGCCTGAAGCCGAGTGTGTCAGCTGGGATCCGGTTGCAGGGAGGAGCCCTGGCCAGCCCCACGTGGCTGTGCCAAACACCACGTGACTGCTCCAAACACCGCGGCGGCACCGGGAGAAAGGAAAGCAACAGTGGTAGAAAGTCTCCTGAATTGAAATGCCCCACCAACACCGAGGTCAACATCCAAGTCGTCGCACCTGCCCACCTGGGGATGCAAAGGGGGGGGGAATTAAGTCACCCCCGAAAAGACGGCCTAGCCATTTTTTCGGGGGTCAAAAAAAAAAAAAGGCCCGACCTTATTTTGTGAGAAACACGGTAGTTAGTACTTGGATGGGAGGTTGCAAGGAAAACTTAAAGCCATAGGATAGACTGGGAAGTTGAAAAACATCCCCAAATAAGTTAATGACAAGACATTCTAACCCAAACCCCAAAAACTTTAACCTTAGACTGTCTACTATTGACCTCACCCCTTTCCTAAAAGGTCTGTAGGGGTATGCATAAGCGTACCAACATGCCTACCGTCCCTGTCCTATTGTTTCTTTTATTTTTCTTATATGTACCCATTTCATATATACATAACTATGTATTCTATCTCACCTTTCTTCTTTCCCAAAAGATGAAAGAGTACAAACTCACACAAATACAGGCAGGCAAGCTGACTCGGACTTCACAGAGTTACTTCTTTGGCACTGATAATGTCCTTGGCATTCCAACACGCTCTGCCTGCCAAGTCCGAATTGATAACAAGTAAAAAGC
>JANHFN010006018.1:197048-209071 GCA_032468175.1 Toxicocalamus goodenoughensis | reverse complement strand
GTCAGCTTGCCTGCCTGTGTTTGTGTGAGTTTGTACTCTTTCATCTTTTTGGAAAGAAGAAAGGTGAGACAGAACATGTAGATATATTGGAAAGGTGATTTAATCATTAAAAAAAATCATTATAGATATACAAAGGTCTGTCTGCCATTTCGCACATGTAAAAAACAAGCTCAAATATCTATATGCATAGAGTATATATCAGTATACCATCTTCAATTAACTGTCATGGATATGTGAGACTATGAATAATGAGTACACCTGTGTCTACTTTTATTTCTACATTTATGTATTATTTTTCATTCACAAGCTTCATATCTTCTCATTTAATTCTCTTACATTTTAAGTTGTATTCTTTCATATGCCATGATTATCACAAGATAGGATCAAAATATTGACTTCTACCACTTTATGACTTTAATCAGTTGAGAATTTAACATAACACATTTTAATAAGCTAGAGAAGGAGAAGATTAGTGGCCAATGTCAGGCATATATTATACATATTGTACACATCCTTCCTATTAAAGATAAGAACACTCCTGTCAAGTATTGGATCATTATGGTCAGTAATAGATTAAAATATTCTTTATTGGCCAAGTGTGATTGGACAGTTGGGGCATTTTTCCTTGACTCAGAGATGCCATATAAATTTAGTAATATAATATTTGCTTTTTTACTTGACTATCAAATGCATTTTCACGATTGCTAAATTTCAATTATTAGAACCAGGGGCAGAATAAATAATAAAATGTAGTGGCAAACAAAAACTCACAACCTAATATGTTCAGGTTATTCAAAGAAAAGGAATATTTTATTTGATAAACACATTATGTATAGTAATGGGCAGTGTCAATGCCAACTGTGGGCAGTTCACATATTTTTCATCCGCTACTTCTTTTCTTCTTTTCTCCTCTCAGAGCATTTTTGCGCAAGGGAAAGATGGCTTTTTTCTAGAGATATAAACTGATCTCATGAAAAGAATTTTTGAAATTAGATTGGAAAAACACATCATGTTCAAAGAGCATATGTTTCTTTCTGTAGCTGAAAGAATACTAACTAAAAATATTTATGTGAAGTGTGTGGTGTAAGCCCTGTAAGGGCTGCTTTTTTGTGGCACAGACTGGGAACTTTTGAAAAGTGAGTTATTCTGGAAGGTATATAATAGATACTAGCATGCTTGATATTCTTAATATAATTTTATATTTAGGGTTTTATGGTCTTAATTGCAATTTTAGTCTTACCAAGGATGTTTTAATTTTTAATCTGCTTTTGTAATCTGCTCTTAATTACTGTAACTGCAAAGAATTTCATCAACTGCAATAGGTAGGAGTGTAATACATAACATAAACAATACTACTATTGCACATTACTCCAAACAGTCCTACAAACAGTTGTACATAGCACCATTGTACTACAAAACAACATATCATAACCCAAATGCCACTTTTCATTTCAGAAAAGTGAAGCCATTTGCAGATTCTGTAAACTAATATACAAGACATCTATTTTAAATATTTGTGAATGGTTTTATATTTCATTTCTAGAATACAACATTTTAAAAATATATCTGTATGCAATGTTCTGTTGGAATTTCTCATGTACATGTGCACTCTATACATGAGCCCACCCTTGAAGTCCATTCGGAAACTTCAAGCTGGTGCAAAGTGCAGCAACAAGAACAGTCTTTGGAGCTCCTAGTATAGCCCATATTGTACTTCTGTTCTGTGAACTTCATCTGCCTCCATTCTGCTTCTGAGTGCAGTTCAAGGTGTTGGCTATGATGCTTAAAGTCCTTAATAGCATCGATCCTGCTAGGACCAACCCATCCTACTTGTGCCAGCAGAGAGGACCTATTTTGGATCCACTGATCAAAGAACTCCAACTATCAGGATATAGAAGCTTTTTCTGCTGCAGCACCAATCCTTTGGAACATCTTACCCTCTAAGGTAAGATCTGCCTCCATCTCCTATCCTTCTGCAAGACCTGGCTGATTGGCCAATTGCCCTTGAAGACCTGGCTATGCTGATTGGCCAACTCCCCATTGACCAAATGGGGGAGTTGCAGACTGGAGGTTGCTACAAGATTGATGGCAGATTATATCTCCCTGCTCTTGCTGTGCTCTGCTATTTATTTTATTTTTCTACCATTTTACTTATGTTCTATCTGCATTCTTTTCCTTTTCTTCACCTTTCTTATTAAGCTGCCTAGAGTATCCCCATAGAAAGATCGGTGGGAAATAAATTTAACAAACAAACAAATAAATATATGTGTGTCTTTATATAAGAATAAGACCAAAATCTATGTTTTCCCCATTTTACTCAGTTTCATGTATGTATAACAACAGTAGAGAACTGTCTCATATCTGACTGCTTATTGTTCCTATTATATCACTCACTCTTCTCTTTGTTCTGGATGGGTACCACTTGGTAGCAGGGTGTAGCAAGTTAGGAAGTCTGTATTGCATTATTCTAACAGATTGTATATGTTTCAATGCTGTAGCAGTTGTCCAAGAAACTCAAACCAAGATAGGAATCTGCAAAGCAGCTTGGTATTTCAAATCCTGTACATCTTGTGCAATATGTATATATTTCTATATTACTAAAGTAAATTTATACCTACTTGTAGGTATTACAAGAACAGAAAACAGTGACTATACTATAGTTATTTTATTAACTATAAAAACTGGCACTTACAAACAGAAAGGGACTTGTGCATGTGTGTGGATAATACTGGTTTTCAAACATAAAAGGTTTGTCTGGGAGATCCTTATGCATAATATTTTCTTTATAAATGTTTATAAATGCATACTTGAATTGCTTCTTTTTAACAAAGCAATTTCTGTTTGATAAGAACAATTCTATTCCTCCATACATGTAATCTTTCAATAGAAGTTAAAGATGACATCAAATAAAGGAAACTAAGTGTAAAAAGAAAAAAGAATGTTAACAGTCTGATCCTGTACATATTGAAATGGGAGGAATTTTTTCCTAAGTTCAGTACAGCTTATCTCAAATTAATCTTCAGGAACAGACTTCAGGTGGTCAGAGTTTGGGGGAGAAATACAGAAATCAGAACTTACAAGGAGAAATAGATACCTCCGTTAATTCTTCTACCTCTCATAAAAATACTTTAAAAGAAAAACTGCACATGATTTAAAAAACATATTTCAAATACATTTGATAATTATATATGTGATGTCCTAGCAGTTCTTCATACAAATACTAAGCAATTCTGATCCTGTTTGGCCAATATGACTAGTCAATAGCCAGGGATCACCACTATGATGATTTAGAATTTCTAAAAAAGTGAAGATATTTCACACAAAAAAGTAAGAAAAAGAGAAAAAGGAAGCAAGGATAAAGAGCACTGCCTATTTGCATTTGGGAGAAGTATGGTAGAAGAAGAGGAAAAGAAGCAGAAGCAGCAAACTTTAGCAATAAATGGAATAATACATTGTGATCTAAGTCTCATTTTTTACTTTAAAATGTAGTTTGTGACATTAGAATGCCCATTTCATTCACATGTAGAGTTTTTGTTTGCAAGATTTTCTTTCTACTGCTGAACCAGTCAACATTAATTCCCCTGTCTAGCTTCTTATTTGAAATGGTGTGGTAACATTTTCACATCAGTGATTCAAAGGCTCTTGCTTTATTTCACTTGTAAATTGACAAAAGCTGTGACATTCATTTTATATAGACTTCTATGGTTTTGCTGATTTCTTCAGTTTCCTCTGAAATGGACAAAAATTTCTTCTGACGGTCAAGAAAATATTCATATGGATTGACACAGACCAACTACATATTCCATACTAGTATCTATTAGATTTCCATATTGGTAGAAATGACTACTGAGGCATTTCTGATTCTTGAAGAGACACATTTTTTTTAAAAAAAGTACCCTACTTTTGCTCTTGGTGAACTGATGCAAATTATCTGATCAATGATTTAGAGATTGATTATTATAAAATGTGACAACTGTATGATTTCAGAAATAGCTACTGAACAGTGTTACTGACCTATCACTATTACTTGGAAGTCAGAAAAATCTTAAATCTACATGAGAGTAGATCAATTATTCAAAAGCTTTTTTAATATAAATTTTTACTTCTCTGTGCCTGGGTAGTTTCAAACACTCTAATGCAAGCAGAACACATCTTGTTGCATGCATGAGAAAGTCATATCCCCAAAGATAGCAAACCAGACTCTAATAATTATAATAAAGCTAATCTGAAATAATTGGGCCAAAGTGTAATATGGAACTTCTGTTGCAAGATGTAGCAAGTCTAAAAGAAAAACTATCCATTGCAGACAGCATGAGAGAAGCAACGGCAAAAGATGCTGGAATAAAGAAAAGGTGATGTAAGTACAACCAATTGAGTTATTTTTTTTTACTTCATGTATTGAAAGTCATGAAGTGAAGATGATGCAAGATAAATTCAAAAAAGGAAAAATGCCTTTAGCTCCAAGGTGTGGACTTCAATGCTGCATATAAAAAGAGACAGAACTAAGAAGGAATAAAAAAGCTTTGGAATCTGTACTGACTTTTTCCAACACACCAGACTGGACAATAGTCATTTTGAAGGCATGGTGAGTACAGTGTGTTCCTGTGAATGTGTTTGAGGAGTGTAATGTTGCTTTGCCTTAATAAAGAAACTCTCAGATATTGGAAAAATATGATCATAACAACTATAGCATATTTGCACCTTTGTTTGGATTACTACAGACTTTGCCTAGACTAAAAACATTAAGTATTGTCTCCAATCATCCAAACCTGTCCATTATAAAAATATTCAAAATCTTAGAGGATGGAGATACAGAAATGTTCTTCACAATATTTGAGAATTGTTTCTCCTTGCCAGAGCATGAGAGAATGGCAAGGCTTGCTCCAATTTCACAAGGCAAGGCCTTAGGGACATATTCTGCTCTCCCATAGACAGAGAACACTATGACAAGGTCAAATAAATGTTCCTTTATAGTTGTGCAATGATTGATCTATAAGATAGCACAACATTTCTCATATACTTGTACATGTCATTTTAAGGTAAGCATGGTTTTGTAGGAGTTCTTCAACAAATAACAACAACAAATAACAACTGACTAGTTTGGGTCCTAAATGATAGTTCAGCAAATAGTTCAAACATTGAAAAACCATCAACAACACATAATAGTTCCAGAGAAAACAATAAGACTATTTTATATGAAAAATATGTCTATGTTTATCTTTGAAATATTGGGGACATATTAGAATTAAGGGGAAAAACAATTAAAAAATAAAAATCAGAGGTCATGTTAATTCATTAGTAATTCTCTCTCTCACTCTCTCTGCACTCACACAAGGAGAGAGAGAGAGGGACAGAGACAGACAGACAGACATAGATAGAGAGAAGGAGGGAGAGAGAAAGAGTATATTACATAAAGCATAGGCTACTTATTATGACAACACATTACCTTGATGAAAAGCCAAATAACCCTTTTTTTCTGAAGCAGGATTGGGAAGCCATAAAGGCATTTGGATTCAAAATAGAAAAGCATAAGGGATGATTAAATATTTATCAAGCTACATGTGAATTTTATAAATATAAATTATCTCAATTGTATAGAAATTGTACATGAGGGACTACAAAAGGGTTAGTCCATACACAACTATAGGATCTAGGAAAGGAATGATTCATTTGCTTATTTTCTGCACAATTGCAAGTAAACCATTTCTTTAAGTTTCTCAAGAGGTAATTTCCCAAACTACTAAGAGGTAAATTCCTTTAGACTTGTTTTAAGTCTGGGCTTGATTAACCAAGCTGTTCTCCTAAACAGTTGGAGAATAGTTTAGTTATTCCCAAGATTAACAGCAAGCCTATTCAGAACCCACTGTGGTTCTAATGTCAGTGATGATGGTAGCTGAAGTGTCCCATTCAATGATTTACAGCTAGGACTAAGTGAAAGGCAATGAAGGTAATGGAGAAAACATAATTAAGTCAAGTCTGGGACTTACAAAGCTTTCAAGCTCTGCATCAGCAAGCAGGGTCTACCACAGTCTCCTGTAGACACACACATATATACGTACACAAAGATAATTTCCCAGTGCTATAAACAGAACAGTAGGATGGCTGAAGGTTATAGAGTAGCTGTAGCTGCATTTTTGTCAAACCACTTTTTTTCTTGCCTCCCTCCTTCACCTGGCTGCCTCGTGGTAAGTCGGGGAGGCTTACTAGAGAAGACACTTTGTCCAGGGTCACATTAAATCTGCAGCTGTTCCTGTTAGCCTCAGTTTATTGCCAATATTATGTGGCTTATATGACTGATGTAATATAGTTAACTTATTTGCTATTCTCCAACTAATAATCAAACTAAGAAAAAAAGATTTTATTTAGATAAATCTACTCAAGTATATTTGCTAAATATCTCAAATAAACCTATTTCATTTGTTCTATATTTTTCTCAAAGTATTTAATTGCAATGTGATTTTGCATATTCCAATGTTCTCTGTTAATATTCAAAAAAAAGCTTTGGATCAGGATTAATTCAAGTACTTCAAGATGTTTTCTTCTCATTTTTAAATATTAATTGGGTCTTCTCCCCACCAATGTATACTTTAGTACTGACTATAGTAATGTTATGTAACTCCCATAGTTGATACTCAAAAGGGGGAAAATACTAAAGACCTTATATCAAATGCAACATATTCCCTTTTCTAAAAAAAACAAAATATCTACAGTATGAAATCACTTCATATCATCTATCACTTCTGTCATACTTTTCTTAAGATTTCTAACCTCTCCAACTTGTTCCTCTTATTACACACCATATGATTTATGAGTTCTGCTAGTAAGATAGACAGCTGTGAGATTAGTACTGTAACCTATCCCAAATCACCTTAGGAGCAATTGCTTCTGAAATATGCTGTCCCATAGAAATAAAATAATATCACATTCTTGTGGTTCTGACACATACTTTAAAAGTATTACATGCAAATGCCTGAAAAATGAAAACACCAGTAATTAACTGAGGGACACATTAAAAGTTGTGTTAATTGGTGGGTTGGTGACAGCTTTTCACTGGACCTCTGATAAAGAGAAACTATAAGGCATGAGAAAGGAATCCTTAATTCCTAGAGCTTAAGCTGTTTATAGGCCATATAAAATTGTTAGTCTAGCTTTTTCTTGCTTTGGGTATAACACGTTATAATACATTAGAATGCTAATGTATTCTGAGAAGATGGTCAATCTTTGCTTTTGTTTACATACTAGTTACTAGACACCTTATAATTGTGAATAAAATTCAACCTTAAGGATTTTAATTTAAATAGTAAAAGCTAGAAAAGAAAGTAGCAAAGGAAAAAAGAAAAGTAAAAATATGGTAAAGATAGAAAACACCCCCCCTCTCTCCTGAGGTCAGTAAAATAGGACCCAAATTGTTGGGGTCAACTGTAAATTGCTTACAGAGAGTTGCTTACAGAGTAAACCACCATGGAGCAATATAAGTCTAAGTGCTGTTGCTATTGCTCTCTCTGTGTGTGCGTTTGAAGTTTTGTAACCCTTCATTTCCTGTTAGTTTACAGCAGATGATATCTCATCCTATATTCCATATTATATCTATAAACAAATCCATAAAGCATCTTCTTTCTGAGTCAGGAGAAGGTCCATTGGGTTATCAGATGTAACAACATATTTTATTTTAACCTTGATAAAATAAATCAACTTTATATTCCTTCTTTTTTACTCACAAATGCAAAGCTAGATGTTTACTGAGTTGTGGGAAAAATGGAAAAGTACCAGATTAAGTACCAGGTACAAGAGATTACATTGTCATAATGAAGAAGTTGATAAATTGCTTTATGTGAGTTCATTTTACCATGAATAAAGACTTAGCTGTGCCATGTTAGTCTAAACAGATTTTATTGAAATTGAGCCAGAAACACTGATACTCAAAGAGGTCACAGTATAAAATTGTGTAAATTGAATAAATAGAAGACAAAATATGCATATTTCATTGAATTCTTTGAAATAAGAGCAGGATAGTAATAATTATAAAAATAAAATGATTGGCTGTAAAGCTTTGTGGAAAATTTAGCATCTATAATTGTAAAGCGTAGTTGGACATACATAAAGAATACTATGTTTAAAAGATTTCATATAACCTCTTGGGTTCTGTTGAAACTTAGTGGCATCATTCAGATTTTCAGGAAACATTTGTTAGGGAAAAGAAACTAGTAATTTTACATTGAATTTTGAAGTTGTCATCTTCACCCAACTGCAGTTTTTCTAGTCCTTTAAATAAGTGCTTTGATACTCTTTGAAAATACATTTACAAGTCCTCATGAAACATTTACTTTATTTTTGCCATAGGATTGCATAGAAAATAATATTAATATATAAAGTAAATCTTATCCAGTTTTCCATATAACTACATCTGCACAGTTAGCCATGTTAGTAGAAAATCTTATTGTATAAATTGGCAAAAGACAAAATGGAAAAACACATATGATTATTAGTAATGATTCAAGCACAGCAGCCCATTTAGATTTTATATAATGAAAAGCTTAGGTACAGTGATGCTCAGTGCAAATGTATGTTGATAGAATCACAGTGTCAGACAAGACATACTTTCTGGTTGAAAATATAATTATCAAGCTGATGAAGCAGCAGGGAAGATGGACAGTATCTAGTCAAATGTTATCATAATTCATTAGCATAGTCATGAAAGGGAATAATGTGTAAAGAGACATTTGGGGTGTGGAACAAAGAAAACAATTGAGAACATACAAACAACAAAGAAAAGTGATGAAAATATTCCGACTTTAAGAGTAAAAAAAAAATCAATTGCCAGGCATTAGAAATAAAGTGTGTCATAATTCATCTGGAAAAAGTCATTAATATTTTCAAAGAATAAATATGTATTATATAGTTTTTAAAGCAGAATTTTCCTGCAACGTTAGAAGAAGATTAATGTGTAATCATTTAGAAACAAGTAAGATATAGAAGTGGAAAATTTTGAAAACTGATCATATTTCATTTTTTCATGAGTCTGTAGCAAATTTTCAGGGATCTTTTCACACTATTTCATAAACAAACTACTGTGCTTTTTTAAAAAAAAGTACAATCAAGCTATAAAGAAAAATTACTTTATAGGAGAAATGTATATTCCTTACAAATGGCAAATAAAAAGTTCGATGGCCCTTTTAAATTGCTAAATATTTGCCACAGCTTCAATTAATATTGCATTTTAGTCAGTTTTTAAAACCCATTTACCTACATTTTATTCAGTTTGAAGATGCAAAATCATAGATATCGTTCATTGAAGAACTGAAGAAAAACAGATCTTTTTTTCTCCTAGAAATCTTCTGAAGGACATAATTTCAGAAAAAAATGGTAGACATGTTTCTTTCTCCCCAATAATTATTTATTGTAAAAAGACAATTTTGGCATACTTTCTTTGACTTTTTCATTAGTATAGAAAAGGTTTTTTCTTATTTTTATCTTCAAAACAAACTTTTGAGATCAGCAAAAGTCAAGGGTAAGTAATCTAGTCAAATTATTTAAAACCTTCTTTCTTAATCAAAGCTCAGAAAAATTAGTGTCTATCTATAACAGAAAATGTGTATTTTCTATTCATACCAGGAAGGCCAAGAGAGCATTGTTTCAAACTCGGTTGTGTCACACTGCTCTCTTCTCTACAGGGCCTTCCCTACAGGACCAAATAGTATAACACTATTTGAAAACATGAGAAAAAGTGAGACTGTTCTGGAAAGAAAGGATAATAGCACTGCAGGCAGGGAAAGATAGACTTTTTAAAAAGAGGGTTGGAGTAAATTACAAAGATTGCTAAATCAAGTGACTGGCCCTGGGATGAAAGGAACAGATCAGAATTTATTTTTTTCCAGAATGTAGCAGCTGTATTCATATGCTACACATGAATCATGCCATACATATTGTAGATATTGCATCCGTAGATGTGCTGCATTACACATTCTCTTCTAATATCATTTTATTCATTCTTGACCAGCTATAATAAGTGTTCCGCAGGATCCCATTTGAATTGGTCACTGAAACCAAAGGCTTCCAAGCTTTTGGGCTCATGCTGGACCCCATCATCAAGGAATCTCTCTTGCAGAATATCTGAATAAAGAGAGAAGTTCCCTGATGATGGGCTGCAGCACAAGTCTGAAAGATTGGAAGAATAAACTTTTGGTTCTGGTAACCAACTCTGATTGGACCTTCAACATTATATTGGGACATATATATATTTGCCTTCATTCTTGAGTGCCTTTCCCACAGGCACACTGATTCTTTCCCCCAAATGAAATCACCTTTCCCCCGCTTCTCATAGGATTACTATAGTCTATTCCTTTCATTCAGTTAGATATAGCATTTTATCTCCTCACTGCACTATACTGCTACATTATACTTAATGGCTACAAAACCTAAAAATAGCCAATCTTGCTTGTAAATCTTTTACCAATGATGTTGCTTCTTAATTTCTCTGAGAACTGAGGTGATCTGAACTTGAAGGTTTGGTGTGGCTGCTTCTATACTCTCTCAAAAGACAGTTTTCTGGGTGTAGAGAGAAAATAAACAATCTTCACTGCCCTTTTATGTCATATTTATTTTATGTTTTGTAAAGTTTAATAAAGAATGCTCTCTTAGTGCCAAACATTGATTAACTCTAGCATTTTTCAGTCTATGCCTTTAAGATTTGAGAGAAAGCATAATCTTATGATCAGGGTTAGAAGTGGAGAGGTATCCTACCCAAGTTCCTTTTTCAAGATTGTGAGATATTAATATGTATGTCAATACATCATTGAAAATAAGTATTTTTACAAGTACTTTTACTGTACAAGTAAATAGAAAATAATCTTTACATAGAGAAAGGAAATAAAAATATGGTAAATAAATCTGAACTTTTAGTGTATGCAATTGAATTCCCCATTTAAAATGTTTACTCTATCAAAAGCACCATTAGACTATATTTGCTAGGTAGCATGCAGAGTAAACTAATGCACATCTAGACTGCAGTTGTTGATTAGACATTTCTGTTCAAAATGAGAATTACAAACGGCTACATTTAAATTGTCCCTTTTTTCCTCCAGAAATAAAGTTAATTAATTCCATAGAGACTAAGAAATTCAGAAAGTCTAAACTTCAATGAAAATACAGGTTAGGAAGAAAGAATGCTGAAGAGAAACACTATTTTAACATATTTAATAAAGCATGCTTACTTTCTCACTTGGTGGCAGTTAAAAGTTACTTTGATTGTTTACAATAAATGTAAAATAAAAATAATTTTCATGGAAAGCAATATAATAAAACAAATATTTGAACTGAATAATCCAGTTGCATACAGATTTCTTGGATTGCATGTGAATAATAGAAGCATTTCAATAGTTTGCCAAATTATATAATCAATTAATGAACATTTATAAATTATGTCTTTTTCAAAAGAAACAAATGTATAATAATTTTCTATTTAGCTGTTTGTATGGAAAAATACTTTTGAAAATTACTGTTCTGATATCCAGTCCTGGACTTACAATCACAATTCAGAAGATATTTGTTAAGTGAGTTTTGCCTCATTTTATGTCCTTTGTCTCATTTTATGTTTCCTGCCATAGTTGTTAAGTGAATCACTGTAGTTGTTAAGCTAGTAACATGGTTGTTAAGTGAATCTGGTTTCTCTTTGCTTGTTGAAGACTGCAAAAGATGATTATATGATTTCAGTACACTACCACTGTCATAAATCTGAACGAATTGCCAAGCATCTAAATTTTGATCATGTGACCATGAGGATGCTGTAGTGTTTGTAAATGTGAAAAATGATAATAAGTCCATTCTTTTAGTGCTACCATAACTTTTAATGATAACTAAATGAATAGTTATAAGTCAAGGAATACCTGTAAACATGTAACTGTTTTGCTAATGTAGTTGCTTGAAATACTTTATTCTTTTAGGGAAAACTTGCATCTATCTATCTATCTATCTATCTATCTATCTATCTATCTATCTATCTATCTATCTATCTATCTATCTATCTA
>JANHFN010006018.1:128605-138611 GCA_032468175.1 Toxicocalamus goodenoughensis | reverse complement strand
GGCTGTACACCGCCCCGAGTCCTTCGGGAGAGGGGCGGTATAAAAATTAAATTATTTATTTAAATTATTTATTTATTTATAGCACTGTGAACCATTACAAGATTTCAAAGAATATACTTATAGAAAGAAATTTAATTATAGCCAAGGTTTGAGGAAATCATGGCAGATTTTACACTTTCTCTCATCTTTGTAGCTATCTTAAGTAGAGCTAAGCATTTACTGGCCAGATGCCCTTCCTAATGCCTGCACAGAGTTTGCAGCTCTTTACCCCTTGATAGAGAAACATTTGCCACTGCCTAGGATTGAACTCTTAATTGTCTGAATGAGTTATCACTTTTAGGCCACCACGCTGCTCACATAAAATATAATTGTTCTACATTTTTAATTTTTGCAAAAATTAAACAACAAAGTTTTTGTCAAAATCTTATAACATTAAGCAAAGAAACAACAAATTTCAAGTTATACACAGCATACAAGCATTTTCTAAATGTCTGAAATCTCCTTCCTTACTGTAAATTGATAGATAAAAGAAAAAAACTGTATTTCAATGCTTTAGAATGCTGAAAAACAGTGGCCACATAAATAATTTTCAGATCTAAAACTTTCTGAAAGTTATTGCTATACTGAAATGTAGAAGGTTAATGTAAATTTATTTCAATTTCAATAATTTTCTGACTTGGGGAACAATTATAAGCTCAAATGAGAGAAAAGTACCCACATCGAACCTACACTAAACTCATTTTCAGAAATATTGACAGTAATTTTGGATATTAATTCTGCTTATTTGAGTATTGCTTGAATTGTATTGAACTTAATTTAATTTTGAGTATTCTAGATCAAGGTAATGAATTATTCTGGGTAATTGATGCTAAATTAATTTCTCTGTCCATCTCAGGAGAACAAAACACTATCTGGAAGTATCTTCAAATGGTGCTTCTGTTGGTAAGTTTCTCTAAGAAAACTGACACTGAATGAGGCAAATACCACTTTGATATCTACACCTTTAACAGCAGTTGCCCTGTGAAGTTCCATAATCTTGTTAGGCTGGATGGATTGAACAAATAAGTTGCAATCAGCTGGTGTGGTGAAGGTTTCCAATTTGTTTTTCTCAGAGTTAATTCACAGCATTGAACAACAAATTTGAATAAATTCTTACACAAATTGTTACCTTACAAATTGCCCTCAAAACAAGTAATGTCTTTGTAAGCAAATCATATATTTGGATATGAATTCACTAAATAATCTTTAAATATTCAAGCTTCCATATTTCTACAGGTTTTTGCTAGAAGCTACTTAACTTTCATGTAAACTTGTAGCCTTGTTATTCAATAAAATGTGCTCTTTTCTAATCAGGATTCTCCATAAGATATATTGGTGACACTTGTTGCAAAGAAGGATATTTTTAAAAATGCATAAGGAACCCCACTATGTATACCTTTTTGAGAGGCCATTGAGAGATATAATTAATCACTGATGGGACAAAACAATAATAAGTTTAGATTTAGATTTAAAACTATAGTTCGGCCAATAAGATTATAACATGATTCTTAGTGTGGGTCAGCAGCTCAAGTGCAACAGCTCAAGTGCAAACTCATGAAAATGTACTATGCATTTTACATTTATTCTGCCTAATTTTCCGAGCTTTATTCCACATGGATGGATTAAATCTTTTCTAAAACATTTCCCTAAGCTATTTAGGCTCTTAAACAAATCAAGTCATAAAACTACTGATCAGCTCCTTTGTTTAAAGTTAGCTTCAAATACTTATCAAGCATAAAAGAACTTGCAATAAAGAGTTTCTACTAGTGAAATAACACCAGTTCCCCCTAGAGCAGCATCATTTTAGAAGAATGCTTTTTGAGACAACAATGCCATTTCAGAGTGTAAGGGGCAACGAATGCTGTATTTTGCTGCTCTTTCCTCATTTTGCTGAAACCATACAATGTATGGTTTACATTGTACAAAAACTGTATAAAAGTTTACATGATTCATTGAGAAACAAGAAACTTATTTTATTCTCCACCTAGTTTATCCAAGACATGTTTTCTAGCTACATTACAATTGCACTATGAAACAAAAATCTGATTTTTATCGCAACTCTGTTTCTTTCTTCCCATTCAGAAGATGACAAAAAGCAAATGACAAAAATAGAAAGCAGACGACCAAACCAATAGCCTCTGGGTCATATTAAACTTTTCCTGCACCTTGGGTCAATTGATGAATCACAGCATTTTGCATCACAGCATTGTGCATCACAGCATTGTGACACAAAATTATTCACTTGTGCATGTTCCATTGCAATACACTTTAATAATCTTGGTCTAATTAGTGAATATACATCTAAAATAGAGCTCAAGAAATGTCCAAATTATATTTTTTATGAGAACAGAGGGAAAAAAATAAAGCCTTTTTAAAGCAGAAGGCAGAATTAAACTGGGCTTGGTTGATGCCATTCAGCACTAAACTTGGTTAGTAGAAAGGATTTGAATCCCAGGGTTGTAAAGTGGACTGGGAAGACAACTTTTTTTTTCAATGAAGGAAATATTAATTGCTGGGGGGGAGGAGGAGGCGAACCCTACACAGAGTCACCAGAACTTGAGCCCGGTTGTTACTTTAATTTACATTTAGAATAATTTAGAATTATATGCATCAGGATAAAAATTTTTTATTGTTATTGTTTTCCTTATTTTTTTTATCAAAAATACAAATCTGAAGCCTCAATTCTCCTTAGATTTATCTACACTCATTGATTTTCCCATCTCCCATATCAGATAGAACCCCTTTTTATGGCAAATTTGATTTTCTGCATCTGCTTTCTATTTTTGCAGTATTTTCATTATTCAGCCCTGTCTAATCCACTCACTTGTCCAATCCAATCATTTTACTCTTTGGTATTTATTTCTTCTCTTCTCCTGCCCTCCTTTAAAACATTTATGCTAAGATACAAGTGTGTAATTCAGTCAATCAAACTTTAGTAAAAGATGATAGATTTGTATAAACTGTAGAGAATTTAGAGTACTGTATAATTCAATTTTTACTGGAAATCACTAATTTAAAAAATGAAAAGTGACAATAATGTCACTTATGTTAACAAATTTCACAATGTTCTATAAATTTATTGGAAAAATTCACACATACACAGTTCTCTCCCTCTCTCTCTTTTCCTACATTTTCCTTTTTTTGCTATTTTGAAAAGTGCATGAAAGAAAGAAGGATACTAGAAAGCAATTTCTTTAACAGCCAATGTTTCAAGCATTTAGATTTTTTCCCCCTTTATATTTTTTATCCATTTCGGTCCCAAGCATTATGACTAAAAGTGGAACTTATGGGTCCATCTATTTCTTGCACTTAGCACTGACTAAGAAAATGTTTACTTTCTCTGTATGAAAAAATGAAGTGCCCTGCTAAATTGAGGAAGATAAAGTGAGACTAACTGGTGGAATATCTTTACACATAAAAACTGAAAGGATAAGGAGAAAATAAGAGTAGTTTTCACTGGGGTAAAGTCAGATTTAAATCAGAAATCAAATCCAAAAATATGGCAGTGGAAAACATTTTAATTAATATAACAAACATTGTTTGGAAATGGCTGCAATGGTATTTATATTATTAAATAGCATTATCTCTGAGATTCAGATTGTCCTGATCCTGTTAGGCTTTTGGAAAACCTTGAAGACTGTAAAGCCTTTTTATACACATATTGCATCCAGGGTGTTAGTACAGCTCTATACATATGCTTAGATGTATGATTGACTGTATTATACCTTGGCTTTGTTGTAATGTTATTTATTATTTCTTCTTTTTATGCTTGCATTATGAGTTTCCAAGAGTCACATAACTAGCTATAAACAATTCTATAAATACACTTAGATGACTAAAGTTGAGATTGGCAAATAATAGTCAGAAAGCACTACCACTGGGTAGATGTCAATCTTCATCTAATAGATTTAGAGTTGATAACATGTCCAATCAAAACCACCAGAAAGTCAAGTCATAGATGTACTAAAAGAGGAGTTTCTATTTCATATTTAGAACTTGAGAATGTGAGGTGCGCAAAGCAAGGAAACTCTGAAGCTGAAATATATACAGGCAGAATGAAGGTAAGAAACAGGTTTAGTTTAAAAGAGAACCTGAAGGGCTATAAGAAGAGATAAGAGGCAACTTGAAAAATGAAGTGAGAAAATCATTTCAAGCAAGAAAAGATCAAAGAAGCTTTCAGAAAAAGCTATCAAGCTAGCCAGATAAAGGCAAAGATTAAAGTTCTGGACAACAAGAAGGATGTATGATAACTGAACAAAGATTTTTAACATCAAGCAAGAAAAGACATATTCAACCTAGAATGGCAACAAATAGAGAAAAAGAAAAGAAAAGAAAAATAAGAGATGCTTTTAATAAAATCAGAGAAATCATGTTTAGATGAAGTATGATTTCTCAACAATTATTACAGAAGAGATTTGATAAAGACAAATGACATTAAGAAAAGACAAAATTGCTATTCTGAAATATTTTACAAGTGAAATTATAGAGTGCAAGAAACATTCCCAAAAAGAGAATAAATTCAGTATCTAGTGAGGTCTGATGGGCAAAAGATCAGCAGTTATATTAAAAAAGGAATTTTGAATTATTAAAACTATAGAAGAAATAGAAGTTATGTTTAATAATTCTACATAAATAAATGAACAAATTGTGGGTTAAATATTTGGGGAAAAATTATGTACTTTACCAAAGAAAGGAAATTGAAAATGTGAAAATTGAACCATTGGAAAAATTGCTTATACAAGTAGAATTTTGCTATGAAGAAATAGTTTGGGAAGATAGTAAACATAAAGGGAAAAATGCCAATAGAGCTTCAGAAAAAAAAGAGAAAACAATATATAAGGTGGTTGGATGCATCAAGAAAATTCCTGGAAAATACACACAAACACACACATTCTCCAAAGCTTAGTTACAAGGTGTTTGTCAGTAGGAGGGCAGATCACATATAATTTATTCATATAGCAATATATACAGAATTGTGTGATTAATATGGTGTGTTGAACTATTCCTATTGGTTGTCTTATTTCCTTTGTAGACAACAATGTTCAAGCACTTGGGAGCATACCTCCAATACATATATATGAGACAGTAAATTCAGAATCTGTCAAACTATTTTCCCCAATTTCTCAATGTGGATGTTTGTGGAGAAAATAAACCACAAATTTCCAGAGATAAAAATATGAGAAAATGATATGACAATTAAAGATATATGCAACTAGACAATTCAGCATTTCCTATGTTGTGTCAAGGAAATTAACATACACAAAGTTCCTGGTAGCAGAATTTGAAGCTTATAAGAACAGGACACTTTTTTTCTCTTTACTGTGAAACGAGCATTGAACAATCTTGTGAAAATATTTGTTATTATTTTGAACTAGAAATATGAAAGGATTTCCTCAGTGGCAATGGTCCCAAAAGGTTCTATAGTTGGATTAAGGTGATTTGTAGTTGCAACAAATCCATGTTGTTTATTGAAACAGTAATATCAAGAATTAATCACTATTATAATAGATCAGCCTGCACTACTTCATGCTTTTAGCGCATGTTGATCTTGCTGAGAAAAAGGTTAAGTGGATTCTGTTGACTCACTAAAGAAAGCAGATTTGATGTTCCTGGAAGATGAAAAAGTTAAAACTGGTCTAAAAAACAAAAAGGGTTTGTATGTTGGAATAGCTACAGTTAGCAGGCATACCACACATCTTTTAACTGCAGTATAAAGGTGCATTGCTAATAATTATAGAAGACAATGATACAGCTTATACCCAGCCCTCCACTAATGACGCTTTCATTCATCTTTATCTGTTCAAAATTTGAAGCAATATTGTTCTTGATATGTTCTTCATACAAATATTCTGTGACAGCTTTCTTACGATGTTCAGGATGATTCATTCAAGAATCTGCCCAAATCCCATTGACCACTTTCATATGGAAGCACATATTCTTACTTCTAGTCCCTAGACATGGCCATTTTGACTTGTACTGCTAAAAAGACTAGGCATTTGGGTTTTGCAGAAGTATTAAGTGTATTTCTTACATAGTGGGATCTAACATTCTTTTGAAGGACAAGTAGATCTTTTATAACATATTAAGTTCTTTAAAAAAACAGACCAGCTCTCTCTGGATGGCAGGCCAATTTAAAGTAGGAGAAAAACTGACCCTACCTTTTGTATGTTGTTAGTTTTCTCTCTAGAAGATGACCAGGCTGAGTTCGAAGGCAGGGTCAAATGCCTCATCAAATTGGAGTCACTATACTTCTGTAAGAGACCTAAGTCCTTGAAGTCCATTTACACTTATCTTGCATGAATTTGCCTTGACCATTAGTAGTTTAGATTCTTATGTATAGGTAGCATGAAATAAGTCTGTAATACTTTTGAACTCTATCTTTTGGGGTTACTTTCTCAATGTATAAGATTAATTTATGCTCTTTATTGTCATAATAATACATAGTAAGATAAATGTAAATAAAAGATAAATTGACATTCTCTAGAAACTTGTTAAAAGGCACTAAGAGACAACAATAAAATGTAAATCCATTCATTTACCTCTTATAATAAACCTAAGACACTAGAAACTAATTTTAAAGAAACTAGAAAGAGGATACTAATATATGTATCATTTATACATTAATTTTAAGGAAATCTGAATAAAAAGCTTTGGGATTATATTTTAATTGTTCGGGGAACTGAGATAAAGTGCTTAGAACAAACAACTGATCTAAGGAAAATAGACTATTATCAATTTAAGAATGGACATGAATATAAGCAAATTAATCTGGTTGCAGTTGTAAAATGCTCTGCAGATGTATTACCTGAATATGAAATCAGTCTGAAAAGGCAACAATGCAAAATATTTTTTAGGTTTCAGAGATGCTTAAGCAGCTGCTTAGGCATTTCAACCATTCCTACACAGACAGTATGAGTGTCACTGACTAGCGGTAAGTCACCAATACTGAATCACTTGAGAGATCACTGCAGGGATAGGAGCAACTTTTGTAGATAAAATGTCACTTTGTAATGACAAGGTAATTCAAATAATCAAACATAATATAAACTTTAATTCTAATAATGACTTCATTCTATAAACATGCAGGAGAAAAAATTGTTTCCTTTAGCTACTTGAGATCAATAATAAGACCCCGTCATATATCCATTTCATCAGGTAGACTCTATGTTTCCTGAATTATTAAAGTGGTGCCACAACATTTACTAACACGGAATGTATTACTTCAGTTGCTTTTCTCATCCCCATCAACAAACCATATTTTTCCGTCTTGCTAATTCTTAAAATGGAATAATATGGAAATTCTTCACTCCATGTCTGAAGACAACACAAGAAATATTTGGACTACCTCAGGTTTGGACTGATCTGAATCAAGGGGAGCATGAGAACTAGTGTTCAGGTAATGGTGATGTCAACCCTGAAGCTGACCTGACCGAAGCCATTTTGGAGTTTCAGTGTTACCACACTGAAGCTGAGCGATAGGGAGGGAGAAACAGAGATAGCTAGGGTTTTGTAGCTAAAACAAAATACTTTCTCCTGGGAACCAAGGACATTCTCATACCTGGTCAGAGAAAGGAGAAGCGATGTTACCAGACAATTAGACTGCACTGTGATTGGACTATGTGACTGACTGTTTGAGGAAAAGGAAAAACTTTCACTTTTAATTTGGTGAAAACTACGGGAACTTTCAGAGACAGTTTTCACCAAAACTGTGCCAATATGATATATCCAATAAAACTATTCTTTGTGGAATTTGCCTCAGAGTTTTGTTTTCTATGTGTGTATTACTTGGATCCATGACAGGAGGATAAAATATGCAAGATGAAGGGATTATGTGGAGGTGGCCTTAATATATTCAAGGGAAAAAGACTTAATAAGTATATGTGCACCTGAATGAGAATATATCTCATGAGCAAAGCTTATTTATGAATGGTAAAAAAACTTAACATTCTATTAAATGGGAAAATATCAAACATGCTATGTCTACATCTAAGAAACTTAAGACTTTTAATTTCAAATTAGAAATATTATATCAAATACAAGGGAAAATAATTGTGAATATGAATTAAAATCTAAAAATAGTTTTTTGCTTGGAAGATCTGTCAAGAAAAAGGTACAAATAATCTGCTTCAAATTTACCCAGCAGGACAATGTTTCTAATGATGGGCGTTACTTGAAATCAGATGGTATTGTTTGAAATGGCTCTCAACTCCATTAAGATTTATAAGTTGGTCTCCTTGAACATCAATTGAAAGTGCCTCTCGGGGTGTCTAGTGAAATAACTGTAATATTAGAGATGTCCATTACCTTACAGTTCAAGTTTTTTAAATCTTACAAACATATTACTTAATTTTTCTTTGCTCTATAATTCTACAGGAGCTGTCAGCTCTTTTATTGCTTTCAAAAGGGTTTTGTTCCAAACTCATTGCTGATTCTCCATATTTCCATTTAGTGTCAATTTAGTTATTAATTGCAGCTGGTTTTTCTTGGAAAACAATTAAGTCCAAATGTCTGGATTTAAATAAGTGTAATTCTTTGAATGCTTATTTGTATTTAAATCCCAATGTGTTTGATGTGGTTTATTTAGCAATGTGTATAGGTTGCAGTACCAATCTGTTATATCATTATCTGCACATGAAGAGGCAATCAGTATCCTGGAAAGCTTCAGTAAGCAAGGTAATGCACTTTGCACCAGCATTTTGTTATTTGTGATTACTAATATAAAAAATAATCTGCATTATCCAATTACTAAATGTAAGTATTAAAAACAAAACTTGTAATCAGAAACTAAAATAATACAAATTTTGTGTAAGAATATTTTTATACATTCAACTCAAGGGACTGTCATTCTATAATCACAATGCTAATTAACATATAACTTCTCATATAGATTTACATTTTGTCTATCCTCTAATCCTACATTGAACATATTTGCTTGAAAATCATTTACATTATGTTTTTGCGTGATATATTTAGGATTACAAAGTAAGTAGTGTGACATAACACTTTTAACACTATAATTATAATATATTGTCACTAAGAGGAAATATAGTGCAGTTTTAATGTCCAGAGTGCATATAATCAAGAAAAATGTAGAAGACAATCTATAATTAACTTAGTGCAACCTCCTCACTTCTGTTTCAGAAAACATGCGGGTAGAAAGGAAATGTTAAAATTGCATTGAAGGATTATATTAATAAAGCAATATAACATTATTGCCATATAAATTTATATAGGGTATAAAATACTTTAAGAAAGTTCCTGATATTGTATTCCCCTATACTTTTATTTTCTGTCCTCTAGATATTTGGATAGGTTCATGTTATGGGAAAAATATGCAATCACTCTTATTTACCTGTTCAGAGTGGCTTTTGGCAGAATGGTCCAGTTTCAGAAAACTAGCAAAACTATTCTGGACAGATAGTCTAGAATATTTCTGATAAAACACACATGCACAAGTACAATACAAATTACCTCTACTATAATATTACTGATTATACAAATCAGATAAAAATTACATGATGTGCCTAGTTATATCACAATTATAAATCACTGCCAATCATAAATCAATATTTGATTTCTATATCTCATCTGATTTAAATATGGGGAGGAAGTGATCTTCAGTGAACGTATGGCCTACTTATACTAAACAAAATCATTTCTAGGCCCAGAGGCTTCATTCCACCAAATCCTTGTGGAAAACATGTGGAAAACTCTTAAAAACATCACTGGCACAGCAAACCTCTTTCCTAGGCAGAAGGAAATCAACAACTAGCAGATGACCTGAATGTGTTTTACTGCAGGTTTGAAAGGAAACTACAGTTGTGGAGATAGGTATCTCCACAACTCCCACCTCAAACACACCAACAGCCAAGCCTCCTACAACTGACTCAAGCCCATTGGGTTCACAACCTCTGGTGATCACAGAAAAAGAAGTGCAAGATCTATTTCACAGACAAAAGCCAGGAAA
>JANHFN010006018.1:103842-114763 GCA_032468175.1 Toxicocalamus goodenoughensis | reverse complement strand
ATAAAAACATATAGTACAAAATGGTAAAAACATCATAAAACCGAAATATTAACGAGGCTGAATCGAATTAAAAGACCGGAGGCCCTAGGACAATTTAAAAACCCAAAACCCAAAGTGACAAATTTAAAAACTAAAAAGGGGGGGCTAAAAGGCACCAGCTAAAACAAATAGGTGGGATTTAAGGGCACGGCGGAAGGCGTGAAGTAGAAAGCAATACAAAGTAAAAGAGTAATAATGGCAAACAAAATAAACCCAGAAGGAAACAGGAAAAAGTATTAGCTATTTTCTCCAAAGCCCTGGGGAAAGAAACTCTAAGACCCTGCAAAATAACAGCAAGTTGGGAACAATTTGAACTTGGGGAGAACTTCATTCCAAAGGGCAGGTGCTGCTACAGAGAAGTTGCACATTCTAGGGTCCTGCTGGGTTGCATAATTTAATCAATGGAACCTGGAGAACACCAACCCTGCCAAATGGAATAGGTCCTTCTATTAAAGATTTCTTCCTTAATTGAAATAAGGTGCACGTTTAACAATGTGTGCAATAGAAACAATGTGTGAAGACAGATAACCTGATTATAACATTAAGTGACATATCACTCAAAATACTGCAGAAGAAGCTAGTAAACCAATTTCTCAAAGTAGGGGATAAAATCAGAACAGAAAGCTATAAAGAAGTCTTGAAAATGATGCTTAAATTCTCAGCTTCCCATGTTATGAACTCATTTTGAATTTCAGCTGCATTCATTGTGCTTAAGCATCCCAAATTAATTAGTACAATGATCAATTTCTTCATCAAAAGTCTTTATGTGCATACATGGAAAACAAACAAAATATATTAAGAAAATTACAGGTAGTCCTTGCTTAAAGTTATGACTACCACAGAAGATCACATGACCACATGTTGGGTCAGCTTTACAACATATCACACTGTTATATGTTCATTTGCCCACTCAAATGAAATTGTTCACTTAGCAACCAACCATCATCTTCTTTTTCTTCCTATTGTATTACCACAGGTGCAGGATCTGTTTTTTTGATCATAGAACACCACATTTACCATCAGCTGCATCTCCAGCTGCGACTCCAACTGTGTCTTGCATATCTTTGTTGATTATGTCTTGCCATCTGTTTTGGATGCCCATGTGGTTACCGGCCATTGACTTCTAGTTGGTAGGCAGTCTTGGCCATGGTGGAAAGTGCTGCTCTCTGGACATGTCCATAACAGCACGTCGGCCTTCTCTCATCTTGTCTATAATTGGTGCCACACCAAAATGTTGTCGAATGGTGTCATTTGTGATGCAGTCAAGAAGGGAGATGTGCGATATCCAATGGAGCATTCACATTTTCGGCATGAAGATAGCTTTCAGTTCCTATTGTTGCTGTCTAGCATTCAGTGCCACACAGTGCAACAGGGCATATAGTTGTCTTGTAAATCTTAGATTTAAGATGGTTTGGCATTTGTCTGTCACAAAACACACCAGTGAGTTCTCACCTATGCATCCAGGCTGTATTCACCCTTGCTCACACCTCACCACTGATGTCACCATTGCCTTGTAGATGGGATCATAGATACAGAAAAATGTCCATCTTTTTTAGGTTTTCGCCATTGCTTTGAAATATTCCAGTGGTGGAAACAGTCTCTAAGTACTCAGTTTTCTTAAACTTAGCAACCACCATCTTCACTGAAAAACCACCACATTTGCCTAATGACAGTGTTGGTTAATGAAAAATGCCACAAAATTACTTCTGGTCATGTGCATGCCCCATCTTGCAACCACAATAACTTTCAACCATAACTATGGACTCAACTATGGTTTTAAATCAAGAATTACCTATATTACATTTTGTCAGTTTGAGTTAGAATTTGTTAATTTACAAATAGAATGATTTTTTTCTCTTCCTGAAATTACTCCTTGCTCAAAACTACAAAATCTGATTTAAAATAAAGAAAATGGAAAGCAACAAAACTTTTCTATTCTAATTATTAAATAGTATCTCCTAATTTTATTTACTAGATAGGAAGGGTATTTACATATTCAAGGCAAAGGAATCTAGAAAATGTAAACTTGTAGGTCTCCTTAGTAATTTTCTAATATTTACTATCTAAGGTTAAAATACTTAAATTGTCTTATTTACATCTTCAGTGGACCTACTATAAGTTAATGGAATACAAAATTATAGTTCCTATACATTTTTATATTGAGGTGAATCTGTACAGTACTAAACTCTAAAAATACAAATTTTCAAAATAGAAATCCAAAAATAGAATTTACTGTAATAAAGAATGATTTGCTAAATATAATTATTAATCATTTAATGTTGGTGGACGGAGGGATAACTTTAATGCAACACCACCAAAAATAAGATTGGATATGACATAGAAAATTGAGTCAGTGTTGTTGTCCTCAGTGTTCACTTTCACTTGTCGTATAATGTTTCCTATTTACTAGGAAATCTGTCCATCATATTGAGGGGGCGGGTGAGAGAGAGACAAGAGATACAGAGACAAATATTCTTATTCATCCATCCATTATCTTATTCATCTTAAAATGGTGTCTCTTAAAACTCTGATATTAGTTGCTTGCTAAATATTATATAAGCACCCTTGATTTAATTATAGAGCTCTGGATGTTTTGAAATAAGTACTTCAAGAAAAGGAATTAGATTGACTCCAATTAGCACTATGATTCATATTTAATATGAAAAACTTCATAAAGAATTGTTGAACAAAGTTTAAAAAATACAACTGTAACTGTATCAAAGTAAGTATAACTGTAACTGTAATTTCATTTGTCAATGGTGAATATCATTTTTAAAAGAAATTTAAGTAATTTGTACTTTTTTCTAATTCAAACTTATATGAAAAGCATTCAGATTGAAAATGCATTTTAGTAGAATAAAAAACAAGTTCTGTTAACTTATATATTTAGAAAAGACATTCATAGGTCCATTAAAAAGAAGAAAGAAAAATATGAGAAATATCTACACAACTCTGCAAAAGTGTGGAAGATAATATGTGGAAACTATTTTCATCCCATTTTCATAACAGTATAACCTTTTAACCAAATAAAGTTAAATGGTAAAAGGACATATTTCTTTATAAGACATAGGGCTATTATCATTCTGCTACCAAGGGATATGAATTGAAGAACTTTTAAATGGAACTAGACAAAACCATGGAGTGCAAATAATGACAACTAATCTTAATTTCTGAAACAAAAAAAATTACATGTCTTTAAATAGCAGCTGCAAGAAAACAACACACACAAAAAAACTTCTGCCAAAAAAAGCCCACCAAGAGGATACAAAGGCAACAGCTGTTCACTTTTGAAACAGTGAATGCTGAATTGACAGAATTCTGGTCTGATTTGGTCAACAATGTTATCCCATTTGTTTTACACAAATCTTACAGTACTTTCTTTAGGATTTTTGAAGGTATGCTTTGCTGAATACCTGTGGATAGCCATTTCAAATGTTCCATAGAGCAAAATGGTTACCCATAATACATATTTATTCTAATTGCTCACTTTCTAATATTCAGAAAGGATACCTCTTCCAAGTATACCTGGAAAATGTCTGGCAAAACAAAATGAGGTTCCGACAATATAAATGAAAGCTTCTTAATATGCTATACTGATGTTTTTATGGCAAATATGTAGTTCCAGTCTGATTATGACATTATACTGCTAATTTCAATATAATCTCATTATACTACTAATTTCAATGAAAAAAATGCCTTTCTTTAAGGAAAACTTTTGGGAGTTGGTTAAGGTGGGAAAGTTGAGACTAAAACAAACAAGAAAATTTCCAAAAGCATCAAATCTGGGTCAAAAGGATCAAATCATCTTTTTTTCTGTCTGGTGCATTCAGTCTCCTGCAGCTGCCTTTATAGTGCTGGCAGAATGCTTTCAGATTTCATGCTTCGGGTCCACGTCAAGACTTCTCGAAACAGACTGGAAGTAAGATGCCTCAGGGTAGCCTTGAAGCAGAAGGCCATGATAAATGAATGAAAGTAGACATTAAAAAAACCTTATGAATTGCCGAGTTGTATGTTGCAGAGAGCAGGGTGATTGCTCACTGTATCAGAGACAAAACATGTGAACAAAGACAGGATTTGGACTAGCCTTAAGAAATGTATGTTCATGTGCCGTGCCTGACACAAAAAAGTAGTATTTCAAAAGAAATATTGTATTATCCTTCTGCTGTTTATAACAACTGAAGCAGTTTTGGTGGAGAAAGGGGGTATTTTGTTGCTCTAGGTTGAGTAACACTTGTCATTTCTCTCATAAAGTATCTCTTGCATTTCTCAGATAGTATTTTAATATTTTCAGTTTTAATCACTGATGGTTTTTTCCTCTCTGACTAATTGAATTCTATTTGTAAATTAAAGCATAACAACAAGTAGCTGATAAGGTTTAGAGGAGGACCATGAGGAAAGGTGCAGTATGGAAAATATATTTTATGAGAAAACTTGAAAAATCTTTGATAGATTTCGACAGCTAGGAAAGAACTTAGACATTCCTTAAAAGGCTTGAAGACATTCACTGTAAATATTTTTAAAGCTTCCCTAGGGCACAAAAGAGTATATGGAGATTTTGTAGAGGTTGCTTCCTATTTGAAAGTCTTTCAATTCAATTCACTGCTCTAGAACTCCTATATTAAACAAGCTGTCAGATTAGATGGAGAAGGTTGTATGTAGAACAAAGAGGTAGATCTGTATTTTGATTTATATTTTGCAGAGTTCTTTTGTAAAGATGACTTGATCTTTTTTATGGGCATGTTTTATTAACGTGACATATATCATAACTCATCTTACCTCAATGATTGTCAGAATGATAGATACAAGAATTAGTGGATTCTAAGAAACAAAAACAGTATCTAAAGGCCTGAGTTTTTTCATATTTTGCTGCTTTTTCTTGTTTAAATAATATCAAAAAGTATAGTCAGTTAAAATCAATTCAGACAATGGCAAATAGTAGAATCAATAGGCAAACAACCTATGTCATATCCTATCTTTTCTACACTTAATATTCTTTGGAAAAGCCTACCTAATTTTTTGCTAGGTTTTGCAGAAGAGTCTGCAATAAGAGGCAGATTTCTACTTTCTCATTCACTATGTTCCATCCTTCTATACATTTGCTTTTACTGCTGTTCTTCTTTTTTCTTAAAAGATCTGAGTTGTGTTGTCTGTGTAAGTGCAGGATTGCATTGACTTGAATAGAAACTTTAAAATTAATTATAAGACTGGAAAACTATCATATCTTTAAAGGCATTTTAAATGATAAAATGCCTTTAAAAGTTCATCACAATAAGGCACAAAAATTTAAATGTATCAATGAATCTTTTCTAAAAGATTGGATTCATAAAGTAATCTGAATTATCTAAAGTTATCTGTTTTGATAGAAAAATTAGATTAGGTCATTGAAGAGAAACAAGTTTCATTGAATACAATTGAAATAGGTTTTTAAATGACAGCTTATGGGAAACAGATTGAAAAATATGAAATAGTTAATTTATAAAAATAAAATATATTTCACAATTAAAATGATACATAAATCCTAAATGTGAATACTCATATGGACAACCTTTTTATATTAGATTTAGAAAAGGAACTTGTAGAATACAATAGAATAACAGGTTATAAACTTATCTTTAATAGGAAGGATAGCCACAATAAAAATGAATGTTTACTGAAATTGTTTTCAAACAATTCCTATAAAGTTAGATAAGAAATTCTTTGAGGAATTAAATAGAATAGTTATTAAATTTATATGGCTGGGCAGGAAAGCACGAATAAGGCTAACAACGTTACAAAATAGTAGAAGTAGAGGTGGCTTTGGACTCCCAAAATGGGAATTATATTAACAGGTGATAGTTTTAATGTGGATAAAGGAGTGTATAAATTTAAAAAAATAAAAGAATTTTAACAACTGAAGGTCATGATCTACAAGTAGGGTGGTATGCTTTTCTATGGGGGGAAAATAAGAAACATATTTTTACAGACACCAGATAAAGGAATCACTAATATAAACATGGGAAAAAGTAAAAAGAAAACATTATATGAAATTACCAAGCTGGGTCTCACCTGTGGAAGCAATAATATACCCAAATACAATGGATACAAAGAAAATGAGTAGATACAAAGAATTATTAGATAATCAGGGGAATCTGAAAACAACTGAAGAATTAAAAGACAGGGTATAATTGTAGATTGGTGGCCATATTTACAGATTCAGATGAGATTTAGAAAGGATTTAGAGGAACATGAAATTAAAAAGGATTTATAACAATTAGACCAAATTCTGACAGATAAGGAAGAAAAATTTATAACAAGATTACATAGTTATATCTTAGAAATGAAAAATACTGTCTGACTTGATAAAGGATGTGTGCACGGATAACATAAATACATATGAAGATGCCCTTGATATAGATGTTGAACTTACTTATTAATAGAAAGGAGCTTCCCACTCATCCATGTGGACTCTGAATTTTCCTGTCCAATTCCTTATAAGGGGTTATTATTCCAGGAATAAATAATTTCACAATTTCAATCTAATCTTTAAACATTGGATTTTGTTAAGAGATACTGGAAGAAATTTTTTTTTAATAAAAGTCCATGATGTTTTTCTCTTTTACATTGGATATAAACTGAAAATGGAAATCATACAGTGGGGAAAATATGTGTTTTGAAAGAATCTGGTTTGTATTTGAATTTTAATTTTAGTTAACCGTGCACATGGTCATAGATACATATACACACATAATTTTAAATATTTTAATTTGACTTACAATTACTGTGTTACTAATCAAGTACTAATCAAATACATACAACAATGTGATAATGATAAAGCATCAGACAATCAGAACCAAGCCAAAGACATAATGTTTATTACAATTTGTAAAAATGTATTATGGAAATATATGATTATTTATATTTAAAAAGTCTTTAAACATTTTATGATATTCTATGTCTGTTATATATTTTAAAGCAACAACACTTTATTCAGCAGTATTCAGTAATTTTATCTCTCTTTCATTGTTCTTAACTAATCTATAAAATGTGGTGAAACATCACCCCATACAGGCAAATTGTATGCCAACACTTTCACATTCTATTTATTAATTTCCTGTGTACATTTGTTAACAGTTTCCTTCAGGGCTCTTGAATACACCTTATAACATCTGGAAAATATGAAAAAAGACTAATGTGTATCCCTTTTACAAGTGACAATACACTTTAGCTTTTACATCCTTATTAAGAAAAATAATAATAGTAATATTTATATTTAATGAAGTTTTGATGAAAAAGAAAGTACAATTTTTATATGCAAAATAATGTTCACATAGTGATAATATGAGTAGCAATAATTAATTTTCACCTATCAAAAATTATTAATGCTGGAAGGCAGAAGAACAATTGAGGAAAATGTGCTAGGACAATTAGAAAGACAAAAGCTATAAGATATTTTAAATGGATATGTGTCCAATATAAATAAGGAACAATCTTAACTTACTATATAATTTGATATTTATTTACTTAATTTTAGAAAATGTATTTGGCAACCTACTCCCTCACAGTGACTCTAGGTGGCTTACAGACAATAGCCTGTGGAGTTTCACAGTCCTCCAGGTCATGTTGTCCCCCAAAGGTGCTTTTTCTGCTGGCAATTGGACTTTCTTGTTTTTTCTTTTGAAGATGTTTCCCTTCTGATCCAAGAAATTTCTTCAGTTCTGACAGGATAGTGAGGAATGGAAGGATTTATATCCTTGCAGACAGCTGGTAATCTGCAACCTTTTAGAAGGTCATTGAAGCACTTGGAGGTTTATCTGTGTCCTCGGGGTCACAGCTATACAATAAATTGCAGACTACAAGAACCAGACTAAAGGAACCAGGAACATTACTCAGGTGACCCTGAGAACACAGATAAACTTCTAAGTGTTTCAATGACCTATTAAAAGGATGAAGATTACCATCCTTGTCATTATATTCCTTGTCTGCAAGGAATATAAATCCTTCTATTCCCCACTACCTTGTCACTGAAGAAGTTTCTTGGATGAGAAATGAAACGTTTTCAATAGAAAAAACAAGAAAATCCAGTTGCCTCCAGAAAAAGCAGCTTTGGACTTAAAAGACAATAAAAACACAATGTAGAAAAAAAAACATAAAATAAAAATAAAATAGTATCACTCATCGTCCCTTAGTGACAACACACACTCCAGTCTAATTTCTGGAAGGATAATGTTTCAGAAGGAGAGAGCCACTTTGGAGAAGGTCCTTCTTCTGGGTTGTACCATATGTACCTCCTTAAGGAATGGGACCTGCAACATTCCTCATTTCCCCATACTAATCGGTCAGATTAGGTAAATTGATTTATTTAATCTGGTGATTACTCAGGCTGGTTACCAAAATTTAAAAACAAAAGTGATATGAAGGTAGGTAGTAGGCAGACAGATAGGTAGACAGAATAAAAGTATAAACATATACTTTTATATTTTAATATAGTACACATATTAAATATAAATATAAAAGACCTAGTGAAAACAGAACCTATATTCATTGAAAGACTTAGGATACAAGCACAACTTCAGGATAACCTGAACCAACTCTCTCAAGGTAGCAATGGAAAATTCTCTCAAAGTAATAAATATATTCAAGCATATGGTTATTATTATTTTTCTTTACAAATCTGAGTAAAAAAAGTCACAATGACAACTAAATTGCTAACATGGAATCATTTAACTTCAGAAAATTAGTGAGGCAAGGCTGCCTTCTGTCTCCATATTTATTCACACTATATAGTATGCACACTCAGCTGATGTCAAAATCAGTGGAAGAATTTCAATAATCTGAGATAGGTTCATGATACCAGCTGATGTCAAAATCAATAGAAGGAATGTCAATATCTACGATATGTTCATGACACTACTTTGATTACAGAAACCAAAAAAGACCTAAGAAGATAATTTTAAAACTAAAGGAGATCCAGTGGGATAGAACATCTTTGCCATTCAAGGAAAAAGGAGGGATGTAAAATAAAATCGAGAGGAAAGCTGGTAAAAGAAGGACATACTTCCCAACAGTTTTCTAATGTATAATTAGAAAGGGTTAAAAGAGACACATGGCAACTGACTCATATTTATGACACTTGCAGTGTCCCAGGGTCATGTGATTTTGTGATCTTCAGACAAACAAAGTCAGGAAGCCAGATCTACTTAACCAGGTTACTAACTTATCAACTGCAGCGATTCACTTAACAACTGTGGTAAGAAAGATAATAAAATGGGGCAAAACTCATAAATTTCTCACTTAACAACAGAAATATTGGGCTCAATTGTGATTGTAAGTTGATGACTATCTTTTTGTATATACACAAAAGTGGACATAGTTTATATTACCAGCAATGGAGTTAGTGAAAATGATGAAAGTTGCAGAGATATTGATTTTCTTGATAACAGAAATGACAATATTTACATTTATTGCTGACTGGAAATTTCTTATAGACTTTTTACATGAAACAGAAAAAAATAATTTCTAATTTATGGTTCTGATAATTACAAAAAAAAGCTGCATTTGTAATCATGAAATAAGATGTAATTTTAAATATAATGTTCACTGGAAAATATTTTTTAAATTGTTAAAATAAACAATGAAACGATAGAAATGGCTGAAGTTTCAGTTTTCTAGGACAATTTGTTGATGTATAAAAGAGATTTGGCAAAATTATAGAAAAAAAGGCAAGGGAGAAGCCTATATGAAATCTTGAAAGATTGCAAGATTTGAATACAAATATTAAAATTGTGTTCTCTGTTATTATATAAAATTTATAAATTGGTCTCTGAACAAGAATACTTTGGAAAAAAAGATTAATGTGATTTGCTTGCCTATTGTACTGACCAACTGGCTCCCATCTTCACACGAATCTTCAATAAATCTCTAGAGATATGCTATGTTCTTTCTTGCTTCAAATGCTCTATTATCCCAGTGCCAAAGAAGCCCTCCATTAAGGAACTGAATGACTACAGACCAGTTGCTCTAACATCTATAGTTATGAAAACCTTTGAAAAGCTAGTGCTGTCCCACCTGAAAACTATCACGGATCTGCTGTTTGCATACCAAGCAAATAGATTGACAGATGATGTTGTTAATATGACTCTGCACTACATTCTACATCTTGAATCTCCAAAGACCTACACAAGGTCCTCTTTGTAGACTTTAGTTCAGCATTTAATACCATCATTCCAGACATTCTTCTAACTAAACTAAACCAGCTAGCGGTACCTGAACACACTTGTAAGTGGATCACAAGCTTCCTAACAGACAGGAAGCAGCAGGTAAAGCTAAGCAGAATCATACAATTAGCACAGTCCTCTCCCCACAAGGCTGTGTGCTCCTTCCATTTCTCTTCTCTCTATATACTAATGACTGCATCTCAAATTATCCATCTTTTAAACTACTGAAGTTTGCAGATGATACAATAATGATTGGTCTCATTTGAGACAATGATGGGAGACTGAACAAAGAGCCTCGTGGTGCGACCAGAACAATCTGGAACTGAACATACTCAAAACCGTAGAAATGGTGGTAGACTTTAGGAGAAACCCTCCCATACTAACACCTCTTACAATACTAGACAACACGGTATCAACACTAGAGACTTTCAAATTTCTAGGTTCTATCATATCACAAGACCTAAAATGGACACCTAACATCAAAAATGTCATTAAAAAGCACAACAAAGAATGTTCTTTCTGCACCAACTCAGAAAGCTCAAACTGCCCAAGGACCTGCTGATTCAGTTCTACAGAGGGATTATTGAGTCTATCATCTGCACCTCTATAACTGTCTGGTTTGGTTCTGCAACCCAACAGGACAAACACAGACTTCAGAGGATAATTAGGACTGCAGAAAAAACAATTAC